>OY731406.1:8847401-9007401 GCA_963425845.1 Sphenostylis stenocarpa | reverse complement strand
GAAATCAAGGTATAACGCTATAAATCTTACTAAACATGTTGTTTTATTTATCTTGAGAATATTTTAAATCAAATAAAAAGAATGCTGCGCTTTACTTTATGAGATTGTTTTAAAGTGGCCGGTGCAAGTTAAGTGCGAATGCAAGAACCTATTTTATTGGAGTTATTTTATACAGGAATCCCGTTTAAAATATGTTGGGTCAATGTTTAAATTGAAAAATATAGAAAATTAAGAATAAAATAATTATTATAAATTTTAAAACACAAAAGAGTAAGGTGATATATATATTTGATATTAGCTCAAACAAGTTGATTGTTGTTATATTTTAAAAATAATTTAAAAAACCTTAAAATTTGTAAATACTTGTTGTATTTGATTAAAAAACTTGAATAAATAACATAAATAAGGTAGGTTAATTTTATTTGTAGTCTCTCAAATTTTTCTATCTCTTAAAAAAAAGATGTATTATTTTCATGTCTAAAGGGGTTAAAAATATATTTAAACCCTAAACATTAAATTTTAATTCAATAAGTTCTAAAATTAACTATTTTAGTGCATCATATTTATTATTTATAGATTAAAATTATATGTATATTCTTAAAATTTATTTTAGCTTAAGATCTAAGAGATAAAATTAAAATTATTTAAAATTTAAAGGATTGAAAATATATTTAATGTAAATGAAAGTGGAGAGAAATGAAAAATAATAAATAATGAAGTAAGGATAAAGTGGCAATTCGAATCATCACTCACTCGTAACCCCAACGAACAATGAATCCAAACAGCGCAGCGTGATTCTAACGCGTGGAATGATGAAATTTCAATTCAACGTCGTCAGTACTATCTTCAGTATTCTACAGCTCAGCATATCACAACACAAACCCTCTCTATAAATACCCCTTTTGCGGTCCCTCATCTTTCCATTCCCTCTCACTCTTCCGTTACCTTCGTTTCCTTCATTTCCCAAAACGCCCTTTCTCTGCACAATTCCAAATCTCTCCTTCTCCCACACCAACCATTTCCCCACTTTTCGCTTCCCTCCTCTTCCAATTCCCCCAACAAACACCAATTTCGCTTCCCTCTTTCTTTCTTCCTCATCCTTCTCTTCGAAATTAGGCTTCGCTAGGGTTAGGTTTTCGGTGAGAATATGAGGTTGAGGGAGAACGACGACGTTGGTGAGAAAGAGGAAGTGGTAGAAAATGATGTAACCCTGGCCCAAAATCAATGGTGTCCCGTCGTGAATGCGGGCTTTTCTTCGCCCAAAAGAGCGGTTGTCGTTGGTTATGCTCTTACTACTAAAAAGATTAAGAGCTTTCTACAGCCTAAGCTTGAAGGTTTAGCTAGGTAAACCGAAAGGGAAAACTGTTAATTGATTCATCATCCTGTCTTGTTGCGATTTAATTGTTTTTTAAGGAAAACGAATTAACTGGAACTAATTGTTTCCTCCTCGGATAAGCTCCTTTAATGAATTCAAACCAGAGGATTTTTCCTGTCTGCTTATTTTTAAATTTCAATTAAGAGGTTTTTCCAAGGCGCGTCGTTTTCGTTAGGTTGGCGAGAAAGCGAAAGGAAAACATATGTGATCCTCGGAGAATCTGTTGAGATTGGCAAGATATTTTGCCAATTTTTGTTGTTTTACGGAAAATATAGGAAACGTTTTTCTTTCTGAAAATCTTGTCTAAGAGCCTACTGTCAAATTCTGCATACATGGATCGTACTTGTACCTGTTTTGTTTTAATGTGTCAACCCTGTTTTATGGTTCAATAATGTTGTCCTTTTACCTTCATAATACGACGGTGTTGCGGACCTTGGTTTGTTACTGATTTCAATTTGTACGAATTTTCGTGCAGGAACAAGGGAATACTATTCGTGGCTATTGACCATACCAGGCCTCTTTCAGATCAAGGTCCTTTTGATATTGTCTTGCATAAGGTTATAATTTCAACTCCTCTGAATTTCCTCATCCTCTCTCTCAAATTATTTCTGTACTGCTTGTTACCCGCTCGTAACTCATGTAAAATTCGATGTATTGTGCTAACTGTTCTTGGTTCCATGTCAAATGCTCAAATGATACCTGTTCTGTTCAACTGTGGCTGATTCCTCCATTTTGTTTTATGGATAATGCAGTTATCAGGGAAAGAGTGGCGCCAGGTTCTTGAGGTTTGTCCCCACCCACCACCCACCGCCTTTTCAGCACGTGTTTTTACTTTTAGTTGTGCTGATAAGTCCAAATCATAATAATTATGCTTGCTGCTTGTGTTGTTTCTTTATGCATTTGATGCTAAGTGAGATGTAAAAGGAAATCGGTGGAAAGCTGGTCAATGACTAGCTTTTTTAACTTGCTCTCTGGCATAATTTGCAGAGTGATTGTTCCCATGTCTCATTATGAATCATGAACCAGTAGTTGAGGTCGAGGCCTCAAGGTTCCTGCAAGTGAGGATGTCGCTACTTTCATGGCCATCTAGCTGAGTTTGTCAGGTTTTTACATGGCAAATAATTTCCAAAAACTTTTCCCTTTTGAATCCGTTTAAGTGGGTTCCTTTTTTCCGGGTGTGCCAAGATAGACTTCTGGCTAGTTAAGAGAGAAAGAGAAATTGTTATTTCCGTTCGTAAATTCTTGTTTATTTTTTTTTATTTTTTATATACTTCTAAGCTGGATATGGGAGTTATAATGACCCAAATTTGCAAGTTACGGCTCTTCGTTTTCTGATCAGGGGACATGAATTGTGGCGACTGTCTAATGCATTTCACTAACAGTGATTGCTGCCCGGCCTATGATAATACTCCTCGACACATATGCGTGTTTCTACAAGTCTATAATTAATTACACGAGTTTATAGCAAGTTTGAATATGATTCAAGAAAACTACAATCGTATACCTTGTGCTGTAATAATAGCTGCTTCACACACTGTGCTTCATTACTTAATAAATGATTCTGTATTTTGATTTTCGTATTTTAATATGGATTTTTCTGATTATAGCTACAATATTGAAAAGACCAATATAATCAACTGATCATTATCAGATTTTTGCATTATCATTTCAAATTTACTAATTTGTGGCATGTAGATTTTTTATCATTTTACTCTAGCTTTACTTTCTGCATTATATGCTTTTTATTTTGGTACAAATATCATCAATGCTGAAAATTCAACCTATAGTTTTCATAGTATTTGTGGAAATTATTGGTACTTTGCACTTTTAATCTTTTACATGATGTATAGTGGATAAAATGTCAAATACAACAGTCTCTGTTTGTTCATTGCTTTGAACCGCAAGTTATTTCATGGGCTGTAGCATTCCTAAAAAAAATATCCATAATTGCTATGATGTCTTTTATATTTAATGTATTTTTTTTAAATGCTTATAATAAAAGAGATATGATGAAAATTATTATTTATGCTCTAAAAGTAAAACATTTGTATTGAGAAGATATATTTCTCGATGATTGGGACATGTGTCAAGTATAGATGCTCATTGACATAGAAAGAGGAAGGAGATCTGCAGATATGAAAGTGAACAAAGAATAGTGTGGTAGTGTCTTGATGTGGTGGATGCAGGTTCTTTGTTTGGAAGCCTGAGAAAAAGGATACTTGTAAAAATTAAGGCAAACATATTGTAGTCTACATAATTTGTTGAACTCACTATTTAATATCATTAAGATTGCACATTTCTAAAAGGCTCGGACGTTGCATTTTAGAGTTTGTTGCAGTGTATTCTGAAGGGAAAATCAATGTTGCCTGTTTCTTGTGAGAGCCCTTTATAACTTTAGGAGAAACTGAGAACTGTACTAGGTTTCTTTTTTTATGAACTAATATTCTTGAGGAGAAAAAATGTTAAACCTACTCATGTTTGGCTATTTAATTTACAGCCTATTCCACGTATCTATTTTTACAATATTTGGAGAATTGGGACCTCCTTTTCTTAGCTTTTAAACTTGTTGACATATTTCAGGATTATAGGCAGTCACATCCTGAAGTTACTGTTTTGGATCCTCCAGATGCCATACAACATTTACGCAACCGTCAGTATATGCTTCAGGCTGTGGCAGATATGAACCTTTCTGATTCCTATGGTATTTTTTTGTCTCTACCTTGATTTTAAATTATGTCTGCTATTCAGTGATGCTGCATGTTGAGTTACTAATAGCTAATGAGTTTTCTTGTTGAGTTATTAATAGCTAATGAGTTTTCTCGTATCATTCAGGCATCGTGGGTGTTCCTCGGCAATTAGTTATCAAGAGAGATGCATTTGCCATCCCAGAGTTGGTCAACAAAGCTGGATTGACTTTACCCCTTGGTATGTATATGTTGGTTTTTCAACTACTTTTAGATGCTGCAGTTATGCGATTTCTCAGAGCATGGACGCATGGACATTTATTGTTACGAGGGTTGTGTTTTTGAGGCAAAGTCATTAGAACTTATGAAAATAGGCATGGTAATCCCATTTATTTTTGTGTCTGATCCTATCACTTAATTCTGTATTGCTTAATTTGAACTTTCCTTCTTATGTTTGCAACTTCAAAATCATTATAGTTGCAAAGCCACTAGTTGCCGATGGAAGTGCAAAGTCCCATGCATTATCCCTTGCTTATGAGCAATTTTCCCTTCAAAAACTTGAACCTCCTCTTGTTCTTCAGGAGTTTGTCAACCATGGTAAGCAATTGTTGTATATTTATCTATTTTTTACCCTTAAATGTTCATAAGTACATGTGCATTATGATAAAGTGAATGAGGTATGGTACTTATTGTTTGTGTAGGAGGTGTTCTCTTCAAGGTTTATATAGTTGGTGATGCTATAAAGGTAGTAAGGCGGTTTTCGTTGCCTGATGTTAGCAAGTGGGAACTGTCCAAAGATGCTGGAATATATAATTTTCCAAGGGTTTCGTGTGCTGCAGCTTCTGCAGATGACGCAGATCTGGATCCTACTATTGCTGGCAAGTTTATCTTTACATTCTTGTTTGGATGGATGTAGAGCGTTTGTAGTATGGGTTCAGGCATCCAGAGCTAATAAGATATTTATGCTTCTACAGATTGAAAGTCCTAACGGCTAAACTGCATTCTAGTCTCCTGATTTTCTTTGTCAATTTTTCTTCTTGCAGAGCTTCCCCCAAGGCCTTTACTAGAGAAACTAGCTAAGGAACTTAGATGGCGATTGGTAACCTGCCCGTTCTTTTGTTATTTAGGTTTCATGTTGTTGATACAAGGACTATAATATGCTCTTATTTGCATTATTCTTACTCTAGGGTCTTCGTCTATTCAACCTGGATATTATCCGTGAGTATGGAACAAGAGATCACTTTTACGTCATTGACATAAATTACTTCCCTGGTAAATACTCGAGATCTTTTATCTTTGAGAGATGACATCAACACAGTTTTGTGATTACTATTATTGTTTTTTTTTATGTTCCTTATGTCCATGAAATCCCATACCCTATTAAAAGATGGTGTAACCAAATAAGATTTCACCTACTAATAAAAAAGGTGTTGAAAAGATAGTATATCAAGAGAGGTCATTTACAATTATCAATTTTGATATTTCTTTTCTTAGTTCATTTTGAATCATCTCACCTTATCTGGTATCTATACAGCTTTATTCAACTTGTAAGCAAAATGGCTAGTCTTAAGTTTGGTGAGCATATTAAGATTTCTTTTAAAATTATTCACCGTTTAAAAGTTGCTGTTGCAGGATATGGCAAAATGCCTGAATATGAACACATATTTACGGACTTCCTATTGAGCCTGGGGCAGGGGAAGTACAAGAAAAGATCAGGCTAAAATAAATCCTTTTGGCCCTTTCATTTATGCCCTCTCATCACGTAAGCACGTTAGCCTCTACCCAGTCAGTTTGAAACTTAAACTAATGGCTCTAGGAAGGTATCTTGGTAAAAGCATTAATGTTAATAATTTTTGCAGTTTCGCTCTGTGTGAGAAGTCCGGGGAAAAACCTATGAAGACTTGTGTTTCGGGAACTTGGACCTGTACAGAACAAGTGCTAGTATTTTTATTTTGAGGAAACTTTGTGGTTCCCTTCCAAAGTAACGAATGTTGTTGCAAATCCCGACCAAAGAAACGAAGGGGTCAATTTGAAGGCACCTCAGTGGATGTTGATATGACCATGCTAGATAAGTTGACGGATTTCAAATGTACTGACCGTTCTTTGCTGTATATAGGCATAAATACTTGACACTGGAATCCAAACCAAATTTTAATCAAACTGCATCTTTATGCTCTTCAAATTTAATGCCTCATCTTCTATATTCTCATACATTATGTCCACCAACCCCTTCCTCCTCTTTCTTTTTGTATTATTAACTAAGCCTTCAATTTAAAAGTAATTTTAAATGACTTTTATCTTGTTTTCTCTCAATGAATGCCCGAAAATGTAATTTTGTATTGTATTATTCTTTTAACTTTTCTCTTTATTTATTCAACCCTTTTTCATTCCTAACTTTTTACAATTTTCCCTTGTATGTCATCTCATCAAACTTCATATTTTAGACTCCTTTGAAAAAGACGGTTAATTTTTAAGCACTTTCTTTTTAATTGGTTTCATAATACAATTTATGATAAGTTGTTTACATCAAATACCATTGTTGATTTTATATAATAAGTTTACGTGTTACCTTTGTCTGAATTGATATAAGATATGATTAGTGATTGGGTAATACGTTGGCAATGCCAAGACTTTGGGCAAAAATGTAAAGGGCTCCCTATGCTTTAGCTCTTTGATTTTGAAAGGAAATGTAAATTCTGATAGAATTTAAAACACTGTATAAAAGCACTGTCTTGGATACTGCACAGATATTTAAACTTTCGAATTTAAATAAAATATCTTAATATTTGAAAGCAAATAATTAAGGATTCCGTCAAGACAGAACTCCTCTACAATTAATGCCATTTTCTTTTAAACTATAGACAGTAGAGGGAAAGAGACCTTAGATAATTCAACCATTTATCTAATCACTGACTTAAAGTATTTCTTAGATGAGAATCTTCACACAATTAATAGTAAATAAAATTGTATCCACACATATTTGTGTGATAATTAGGCAAATAAACTGTTGTTTTTATATACAAGAATTTGAGTAGTAAGATAACCAAAATTATACCAATTACATAAAATAATTAAATAGTTGGTATGTACAATAAAATAGGTGTTATATGATGAATAAGATCTTGAAATTTAATTTCGTTAAATTTCTTAATATATAATTACTACACATTTCTGTTCAATTCAAATTATGATATTATCGACCAATAAAATTATTTAATCAAGTCAAATATTTAAACTCCTTTATTATCCCTTGTATTATTTTAACATATTTACTTTCTATAAGAACTTTTTTAAATAATCAATCCTCTTTACCTTGTCCTAAATATATAAACATTTAATTGTCTCCTTCCACTGATAACTTAAAAAAAAATACAATTGAAATTATAAATTCATACAATTGCTCTATTTTTTAACGCAAGTATTAAATATAGAAAAAAACATTAATTGAATAAAAAACAAATAAAGTAACCAATTACATTAAATCCTAAGAAAAGTAAAAACTTTGCTACTCATAACCATCGAGAAATATTTGAAAGAGGAGCTTTTTACGGTCTCAAATGTCTAAGGAGGCATTAAGTATTTTTCATGATGGACTATAAATAGAGACGTTTAAATTATCTAAAAAAAAATAAAATCGGTTAAATACTAAAAAAGAATTTTTACTTTCTTCTGAACCTTAATTTAAGCTACCCAAGATAGGTGGCTTAGGTGCTTATTGAATCCACATGTTAAAAGTAAAATCGTAAAAAAAAACAACAAAACCCTTCATTGGCACACAAATCATGAACATAGTTGATTGAAAATAATGCAGATTTAAAAATTTTCTCAGCTGAGACATCTATTAGCATCATTTAAAAAGTAAAAAGCAATTGTTTTAAAATTTTCTTAAAAATGTATAAATAAATTATTATTCTTTTAAGTAAATTCAATGAAAAATAAGGTAAATTTGGTAATAGAGACCACAATTAACACAAATATATTACCATACTAGTAAGTTTTAAAAATCATAAAATACAATATATAGCTATAATGTAAAACCAGTGTAAATTTAAAATAATGTTACGACTGTTTTATTTTTTATTTTTTACAGATTACAAATCTTTAATCTGAAAACTAATGATTTAAACTAGTGCTTTAGGTAAGTAAAGATGATTATTTATTTACCATTATAATATGTTCATTTGCATTTATATAGAAAGAATAATGTCATTTGCTTATCATACTAATGAGTAATGATACATTAAAACTCATTTAAATCTCCCGTAGTAGTTATATACTTCTATTATACCGTATCACTTGTGGTTCAATTTCTATAAGAATTTGCTTGACTTATTATAACTTGAATCAAGTTCGATGTAAATTTTTTTTAGAACTTGATTCGATTCAAATTTACAAACAGCTCAGTAACCCAATTAGCTTCAAAATTTTGATTAAGTCACATTTTATTTTCACATCATTCAAACAAAAAATAATTAATTAAAATTAAGCACATGAATTTATTTTTTATACATCTTTTTTTTTATGTATATATAACAGTAATAAAGAGATTGAATCATCATTTGGTGTACACAGTTACTTCTTATTTTATTCTTAAATATTTCACAATTACTTTTCTGATTAATTTTTCTAACTTTTTTTAATATATTTTTTCATGAATTTATTTTTAATATTTAAGTAATAATTTTATAATTGAGTTTTTACTTATATTAAATTAATTTTTATCATCGTAAAAATGTGGATACTGATGTTGTGTTTCCACCTGATTACATGTATAATCAATTTATGAACCAATCGAGTCAATATATTAATAGGAATCTAATAATTTATTTGCTCACTCTTCTCAAATTTTAAATTAATTCCTTATCGGTGTCCGTTGCAAAAGGTAATGATATGTTCACAAATGGGATGGGTATGACATATAGGGTCGATTAGATCCCCTTACATCAGTTGACACTCATTTTCTATTGCAAAATTATAGAATTGAGTCTCAAACTAATTCAACAAATTTCGTGTTCTTTACTGGTCTACTTATGACTCTCTTTCTTTTATTTTTTTATACATGCGTAAGAATAGCCAAAGGAGAAGAGAAACAAGGGAGAAAAAATGTGTTAAAACTGTAATAAGAAAACTAGTGCAGAAAGACTTTGTCTGCTCAAAATCAGAAATACAAAGATTTAGGAAGTTGCAAAATGTTGTTCCTGAAGTGTGTTGAAGAGCGTCTGATTTTAGTCTAAAAAAATTATGTATATTAATCAAATTCTCAAAACCTAACCAATTAGTTCGCGAAATAATCCAATTCTCTATAACGCAAGCTCACAGTACCTGAGAGATTTAATTCATCCAAAACAAATGCACAGCAAATGATGAAGGTTTCATTTGAGACGTAAACACGAAACATAAGATCGAATGGTTAAACAGTAGCAAGCATCAGGCTGGAAGAAAACAGAGAAAGAAAGAAACGTGAAAACGACGAAGTACCGATTGAGTAGCTATGCAGAGGGAGGCGGAGGAGCGACGGGAGCAGCAGAAGCGTCGGCGGGAATAACGAGAGTCCAATCAGGAGGAAGAGGAGGCAGAGGATCGTACACAGTACGCTTTCGGTTTATATCCCATGGCTGCGACTTCCGCGGCCGAGTCTTCATGTGATGCGCCGTGGCTTTCTTCTTCGGCCGAGACGAACACACTATCGTCAATCCTCCGTCGCTTCTCTTTCCGATTCCCAGTGCTTGTGGTGGGGCCATCACCACTCCGCACCCGAACATGCTAGACAACGACGACATTCTTCTCTCTTCTCTTCTCTCTTCTGTTCTTTCTCAAACACTCATCTCTTACCGGTTTATCCCTCTAGATATTTTTCTCAATCTTCCCAAATTATCCTTCAGCTTCGTGTTACAAGGGCCACATTATGTTAAAGCCCACCTTACAAACCAAAAGACTTCCTTTTAGGCCCAAATGCATTTACCTTTTTTCTCTTCACGTGTTTTATTGGGCCGTTAGCCTTTTCTTTCTATGTTTTTGGGCTTCACCTTCTAAAAAATATACGAGGTTGCAGACACCCTTTGCTGAAGTTAATCCATGATTTGATAACTACATAAAAAGTGTGAATCACCATCTAAGATTGTAATGATGAATTAAATTTATTTTTTAACTAAGAGAATAGTAAACTGATCTCTAAAATTTCTAATTAATATTAACGAGCTCTCTCTTAAATTATATATGAACAATCAATTTAATAATTTGTTATTTGCTGGTGTTATTAAATATTGCCAAAATAAGCGGTGAAATAACAATCAAATTATACTTCCCTACGTCTTTCTTCTTATTGTCCACTAATTTGGCGTTATCTTTAACTTATTCATTTAGAAAATGTTGCCAAAATTTTAATGATAAACTAAGTTGTACTGAATAATTATTTTTAACCTGTTCATTAGCTCATTAAAAAAAACATTTTATCTCTACAAGTGATTATAGAATAGTTTATTCATGTGTCATTAACAGAGGAAATTGGACATGTTTAAGAATTATAAAGGTTTTGTTTCTTAATTTAATTATGCATGTTTCACACAACTTAATTTTTGGAGTTACTGTGTTTACATTTAAAAAAAAAAAAAGATAGATAAGAATTAAAAGGCAAATGAATTATTACTTTACTAATATTGAGTCAGTTTTACACTTATGACACAATAATAGCACACGTTCTATGCTACTTAAGCAATAAACATACATACATACATATATATATATATATATATATATATATATATATTAACAGTATTAGATAACACTAATTAATAACAAAATGGAATGAATTAATTAATAATGTCAATAATTTTATTATTTTTAATTCCAGAGTTTAAATTATTAATAATTTATAATTTCAGGAATTACTTTGCGGTTTTATTTTTTCGAATGAAAAAACAAAACAAAAAAAGCAGTGTCATTTTCTAGAACAATAGAAACAAATGTATGATAGAGGATTTAGTGATGAAGCCAACTACTAGTTAATATCCAAATAAAGCTAATTGTTTATGGTCAGGTTGTATAAACATATTTCTGCGAGTTGTTTAACTCTGACGCGAACCTGAATGAGTTATGTTTTGACGAAACGAAGAAGATAAATTAGGTTAAAAATGTACAAACTAGTCCAAAAAATGTTATTCAACTAATAGCACATGAAGATATCTCTGTTAATCGACACAAGGAGAAAGAAAGAAATAAAGGCAGAAGAAAGAATATAATATAACAAGAAGAAAATATAAGAAATAATGATGTGTTTATATTGTTGAGATGACCAGATATAATTATTCTTTTTCAAGTCTATTTTTGGTGAGGTGATAATTCTTTCCTTGCTTCAAACTTCACTTTCGTTAGCGGGACCAAGTAGATCTAAATCAATTCTTCCATTTGCAGTAAAAAAAATATTATTTTTTACCAAACTTAGCATCGTGTTCACATTGTTCCCCTACTTTTATTTGGGTGTAGATAGTTTAAACAAACATTAATTTTCTTTGTCCTTTAATTGAGTAGCTTAGCTGTTATCGACAATGTTTAAAAGGAGTGCAAACAAAATCCACTTAATACGGAACGTGGCGACACAAACACGAATACACCCCTTTCCTACCACTCAAATCCAAATTCGGATTTAGGTGTGAGCTATTTCGTTCTGCAAATATACATCATACTGGGTAACGTTTTAATATTTTTTAATTTTGTTGTCTCTTGCTACACGGGCGAGTTTTACTGACCCAAAGACGTACGTAGAATTTCAAAAGTTAATCATATCCTTCTTTTTCAAAATATTTTTTTGTCTTATCATTTATCATTCATTAAGTTTAAAACATTTATGTTTACCTTTATTCGTCCTAAAACAATGGTAAGAAACATGAACACTAACCAATGTATTAATCAAACATATAAGGATTTGATGATAGTGTTTATATAAAAAAAATATATTTTTATATATATATATATATATATATATTCGATTATTTTTCGGTCAAATAAATATTTTTTGTTTAATCAATGTATTATTTTGAAGCATTTATTGTCGTAATCTTTTGAAAAAAAATTTGTTATGATAATGGTAAAATGACTTTTATTATTTTCATTTTTTTAAATTTTTTATAAGATAAATGTATAAAAATTTACTTATAATAAGATATCAGTTATTTAGTGTTATGACATGAAATATTATTTGACTTTGTTGTATGTCATGCTGTCCCTTAATTAACGGATTGATTTAAAAAAGAAGAAGAAGAAGAAGTAGAAGTGAAACCCGCCTAAACTATTTTTACCACTCGATTCACAATCGGTACTCACAGTAAACTTTTTCTTTACTTCATTCCTACCTGAATAAAATTAAAAAAAAATACTAAAACAAAGATGATATTTTTAATAAAACGAAATTAGAATAAATTATGAACAAAAGGTACATTTATATGGGAGTAATTTGCAATGACTCATTGATAAATAATGACAAATACTAGTTTTAAGTTCATTTTAATATAGACTTTTTTTTTTAATTTGATAATGAAAAATATGTGTCAACTTTGTATTTATTTATCTTATATCTTTTGACATGTATCATTCATATGTTCCCATACTCATACATGCATGCGGAAAACGTAAACTTATAAATACCTGTGGTAACATTAATATGAACTGACTCTACCATTAAAGATTATATATAATCCACACTCTAAATGGTTACAAACTTAACTATCTACACTTATGGAAGAGGAATGGTAGGAGGGACAACAGATGGTGATTTCTTAGCACGAGAAACACCTATGTGGAAAGAGGTCTCAGTGAAGTAGGAGAATTGTGCAACAATATGTGAGTGAGGACAGTGAGATAGATGAGCTTCCCCTACATTTTGTGAATAATAATCAAAACTAAAACAATGTATATATTGTGACAGTAAACTCGAATATACCAATGGGGACATTAAATGAAATATATACTTTTATTTATATTCAAAAGTTTAAAACTTCTAAAATATTAAATCGTGACTTACTAGTTTTAATCTTTGAAACAAATATTTATGTTTATCTCAATAAAAATAAAATTCTTAGGATAATTCATAAAAATGTTCGGATCAACTTGGTAGTATCACTACAAAAAAAAAAAAAACCTATAGGGTAAAAATATTTGTATTAGTTATTACATTTTTTAGAAATTTGAATTATTATCGATTAATTAAAGAATTATCACTTATAAGAATTGAATCTAGTATATTAGAATTAGAAACCGATATTTCAACCACTAAATTATTAGAATATTCGATAATAATTTACAAATAAATTATATTTATATTTATTCGTGTAAATATATAAATATAAAATATATAAATATTAATATATTTATATAGTTATATATTTATATATTTACATATGTTAGATATTGTTTAGATATTATTTGATATTGTTAGATATTGTTAACCACAATATCAAACAATATCTTCTGTTTATTATGTTACTTTCAGTTATTCTTTTAGTTGTATCTCTCTATTATAAATAGATGACCCTATGTGTGATTTATAAACAAGAGAGATTAATCTCAAACTCTATTTCTTCTATATTCAACATGGTATTTAGCGCTTAAAGTTATTTTGAAATTTTTTTGCTTTTGACCACTGTTGGAGCCGCCACCACCGCCGCTATCGCTACTAGTTAAACTGATCTTCCACATCAGAAAAGAATTATTTTTTGTTATTGGATATTATTTGGTAGTGTGAAAGTGCATGTCTAGGAAGGTTCTGACAAGGAAAAACTTGGTATTTAAGCGTGTCCATTAGTGACTCACCTCTCTTTCCTGGGAACTTACATCTCTTTCCTGGGAACTTACCTGGTGTACTGGTTCACGCCGCTGTCATTGCCGCCTCCGCCCTTTATGACTTCTTCCGCTCCTTCTAGTACTTCCAATTATGTTAGTACTGTGACTGATCCTTCTATCTACACTAACTATGTTAATGTGCACTTATCCATAAACAAATTAACTGACCCTAATTATGTCACATGGTCATCAGACGTCAGATTATGGCTTAAGAGTCAGAAGTATCTTAATCATCTTGCCCCAAAAGCACCTACTCTCACTCCTGGTGAGGAAGACCGTTGGGACACCATTGATGCTCAATTATGTGTGGTTCTCAAGGGTACTATTGATCCTTCGGTAAAACAAATTTTTTGTTCCTATGAAACATGTGCCAAAATCTGAGAACATGCTAAGTTATTATACATTAATGATACTCAATATCTCTATAATGTCTGTCCTAAATTTGTAGATGTTATTGCCTCTAAACATCAAGATTCTATGATTGATTATATGGGCAAAATTCATGCTCCTTTTCATGAGTTCAATAAGTTATTGTCTCCTTCCCCCGACCCTGTCATTGAGATAGCACAACGATCAAAGTTCTTCATGCTAGGGGCATTACACGGACTTGCTGATCAATATTCACATATTCGTGATCAGATTTTGGATTTTCTAGTTGTCCCCACCTTGACTTCGACCTGCTCCACTCTTTTGCGTGTATCAGCAAAACCCAACCCTAACACACCTATTTTTGTTAATGATTCTTTTGCATTGGTATCTCATCATGATGACCGAAATTGCCCTCGCAAACAGGGAAAAGAACGTCCTAAGTGTGAATATTGTGGCAAGCTAGGTCACAAGATTGACCAGTGTTATGCATTACATGAGTGTGAACATTGTGGCAAGCTAGGTCACAAAATTGACAAGTGTTATACATTACATGGTCGTCCTCCTCGATCTGCTGCAGTTTTTCAGACTGATCTTTCCCCACCTTTATCTGTTAAGGATCCTCATTCTTCTATTTCATCCGACACACCTGTTATGTTCAACAAATTTCTCAAATGGTATAAGGATCAATAGTCTTCTAGTTCCACTGTGTCTGTCGCACACACAGGTACATCTTTTCCTTGGGTTTTTGATTCAGGAGCCATTGATCATATTACTGGTAACAAATCTTTGTTTTCCTCTTTATCCTCTTCTAATCCTTTACCTTCTGTTACACTGGCTGATGGCTCTAGAGTAATATCTCATGGTGTTGAAACTGTTAAACTTTTCTCTTCTTTAACCATTGATAATATTCTTTATGTCTTGGGTCTCCTCTTAACCTGTTATCCATCAGTCGTCTAACTTGTTCTCTTGATTGTGTTGTTTCTTTTAACAACAATTCTATGTGTTTACAGGACCAGAGTTCGAAATAGGTGATTGACACAGGATGTGAGTCTCATGGTCTTTATTATCTTCGTCCCTTTACACATGTTGGTACAATTATGGAGTCTTCCTCTCTTCTTCATGCTCAATTAGGTCATCCAAGTTTTGCCAAGTTACAACAGCTTGTCTCTGCCTTATCTAAGTTGTCTAGTTTGACATGTGAGTCGTGTCAATTAAGCAAACATAGTCGTACTTCCTTTCCTCGTAGTGTCACACGTGGTGCTTCGTCCCCTTTTGTAGTGGTTCACTCTGACATTTGGGGACCTAGCCGCGTTAAGTCTACTTTAGGTTTTCAATACTTTGTTACTTTCATTGATGATTATACCAGATGTACTTGATCATTTTTGATGAAAAATCGTTCTGAAGTATTTCATATCTTTCAATCTTTTTTTAATAAAATACAAACTCAGTTCGGTGTTTCTATTAGAGTTTTGCGCAGTGATAATGTTCGTGAATATCTTTCTCATTCTTTTAAACAATTCTTGGCTTCTCATGGTATTTTGCATCAAACTTCTTGTGCTTATACACCTCAACAAAATGGTGCAATTGAATGTAAAAATAAACATCTTATTGAAACAACTCACACTCTTTTAATTCATGGAGAGGTTCCTCAACATTTTTTGGGTGATGCTCTTCTTACTGCATGTTATCTCGTTAATCGCATGCCTTATTCGGTTTTAGATAATAAAATACCTCATTCCATTTTATTCCTTCATGAGCCACATCATTCCTTACCTCTAAGAGTTTTCGGGTCTACATATTTTGTTCATAATTTCAGTTCTGGTTTTGACAAGTTTTCTCCTAGATCATATAAATGTGTTTTCTTAGGGATTACAAGATCACAAAAAGGATACAAATGTTTTTCTCCTTCTCTTAACCATTATTTTGTGTCTGCAGATGTCACCTTTGATGAGTTCTCTTTTTATTTTAAAAGTAAATCTTCACCTCTGTCTCCATCCAATCTTGTCAACACTCCTAGTACATTTAATGTTCCTGTTGTTTGTGACCCTCTAACTGTGTCTTCTTCACCATTAGTTTATGCTCCGCAGTCAGCTTCTTCTTCACCGCCTCTTCAGGTTTATAGTTGTTGAAAACAATCACAACCACCACCATGTGACTCCACTCAAGTGTCAACTACTCTGTCTCCTCCGGATGTGACACCTGAGTCTGACCTTCCCATTGCCCTCCAAAAAGGTATCTGTTCTACACGTAATCCCTCTCCCTATTATATTGGTTTGAGTTATCATCGACAGTCATTACCTTTTTATACATGTTTTTCCTCTCTTTCTTCTATGATCATTCCAAAAATTTTCCGTGAAGCTTTAGCCCATCCTGGTTGGCGTCAAACCATGTTAGATAAACTAAGTGCTCTTCATAATAGTGGAACTTGGGAATTTGTCTCGTTACCGTCTGGAAAATCTGTTGTTGGTTGTAGGTAGGTGTTTGCTATCAAAGTTGGACCTGATGGTACTATTGATTGCCTCAAAGTTTGTCTTGTGGCCAAATGTTATACTCAAATTTTTTGGGTTGGATTATGGAGATACATTTTCCCCCGTAGCAAAGATGACTTTTGTTCGTTTATTTATCGCCATGACTGCTCTTCAACAATGACCTCTTTATCAACTAGATGTTAAAAATACTTTCCTCAATGGTGATTTGTGAAAAGAAATCTATATGGAGCAACCTCCTGGATTTGTTGCTCAGGGAGAGTCTTCTGGGACGGTATGTCATCTTCGCAAATCCTTATATGACTTAAAACAATCTTCTAGGGCCTGATTTGGAAAGTTTAGTAAGGTTGTTCAATAATTTGATTTGACTTGGTGTGAAGCAGATCACTCTGTCTTTTATCGACACTCGAGTGCTGGATGTGTTTATTTGATAGTATATGTTGATGACATCGCTCTTATAGGTAGTGACAACAATGACACCTCTCAATTGAAACAACATCCATCTCACTATTTTCAGACCAAAGATCTTGGAAAACTTATATATTTCTTGGGTATTGAGGTGGCATAGTCCAATGATGATATTGTTATATCTTAGAGGAAATATGCCATGGATATTTTGGAGGAAACTGGGTTGATGAGTTCAAAGTTTGTTAATACACACATGAATCTCAATATTAAACTTCTACCAAATCAGGAGGAGCTTATACCTGATCCTGAGCATTATAGAAGATTGGTTTGAAAATTGAATTATCTTACAATTACTCATCCTGACATTTCCTTTGCAGTTAGTGTGATAAGCCAATTTCTTAATTCCCCATGTGAAGATCATTAGAACGCATTCATTCGTATCTTGAAGTATATTAAAGGATCTCCTGAAAAAAGAATTGTTATATGGTTCTATTAATCATACAATATTTGTTTGCTACTCAGATGCTAATTGGGCAGGATCTCCTTCGGATATAAGATCTACATCTAGATATTGTGTCTCCATTGATAGTAACTTGGTCTCATGGAAAAGTAAGAAATAGAGTGTTGTGGCAAGATCTAGTGCATAAGCACAATATAGAGCTATGACCTCAACTGCCTATAAACTTGTATAGCTCAATCAATTGCTTAGACAGTTATAATTTGGATATGTCACTCAAATGTCACTTGTGTGTGACAATCAGACTTCTTTTCATATTATCTCTAATCTTGTCTTTTATGAGAGGACCAAACACATTGAGATTGGGCAGAATCTCCTTCGGATAGAAGATCTACATCTGGATATTGTGTCTCCATTGATAGTAACTTGGTCTCATGGAAAAGTAAGAAACAGAGTGTTGTGGCAAGATCTAGTGCATAAGCAGAATATAGAGTTATGACCTCAGCTGTCTATAAACTTGTATAGCTCAATCAATTGCTTAGAGAGTTACAATTTGGATATGTCACTCAAATGTCACTTGTGTGTGACAATCATTCTTCTTTTTATATTATCTCTAATCTTGTCTTTTATAAGAGGACCAAACACATTGAGATTGACTGTCATTTAATTCGAGAAAAGATTATGTCTGGAGACATCAAGATTGAGTTTGTTAACTCAAGTGATCAGTTAGCAGATATTTTTACTAAATCTTTACCAGGGCCTAGAATTAATTATATTTGTAACAAGCTTGACACATACGATTTGTATGCTCCAGCTTAAGGGGAGTGTTAGATATTGTTTATATATTATTTGATATTGTTAAGATATTGTTAACCACAATATCTTCTGTTTATTATGTTACTTTCAGTTACTCTTTTAGTTGTATCTGTCTATTATAAATAAATTATCCTATGTGTGATTTATACACAAGGAAGATTAATCTCAAACTCTATTTCTTCTATATTCAACAATATATTTACATATTTATATATTTATCTATTTGATATAATTATCTTAATTTGATATAAGGATCTAGAAAATAAAACAAAATTTACAAGAAAACCTAAATATAACAAATATTTGAATAATTAAGTTGGGAATGTATTTTTTTTATATATTTTATTTGTACGGGTTTTTCTTCATTTTTAACATTTTTATATGGACTTGCCTCAATTTCTAAATCTTTTGTAGGTTTCATTATAATTCCCTGTTGTGGACGATATTATTCTATTATTAGTTTATTATTAATAGTTTTCCAAGTATTAGATACCTTCTCTAATGGATATATAATTTTTCTTGACTATAATTAAAGAACCAATCAAAAAAATATAAATTTATCTCATGTTGTTTCATATAATCATAAATTTTTTTCCTATATTCTTCTGTTTGTTGTTTCGTAAATGTCTTAAAATACCATTCTCTATTTTTTTTTATTATAGTCTGTTTCAAAATCTTGTCTTATCCAATTTTTGTCTATACTAAAAGATATTTCTCTATATAGAGTGTTTAATATTTGTGAAGTTGTTGGAAAATATTGAAGGGATTCTGACTTTTTAGATTCTTCATATACTTGGCCTAATTACTACTGAGGTTATATTATTTAATCCTCTTAAGTATAAATTTATGGTAGATTTGTCTATTGAATGTCTTAAAGACTGACCTTTATTTATCATTTGAGGTTCTTTGATTCTTAATGATGATGATCTATTCAATCTAAGTTTTATGTTTGTTCCTTCTTGAATTATTTCTCTAATTTGGGTATTATAAATTTTTGTTTTTCTATTATATTTTCTAATTTCCATTCTTTAGGCATATGGTTTATTATTTCATTATGACTTAATCTTTTTGGTATTTGTACAACTAATTTTCTAAGATTGGCTTCTACTAATATTGTTTTATCTTTAGGAGACGATCTCAAAGCTTTGTAGTTATACTCAATTTTTGTTACCTTATACTATATTCTATAAATTATTTATATTAAGTCAGATTCTTCGTCTACTATTTCTTCAGGAATTTGTACATCTAATTTTATAGCATTACATGTCTTATCATTTATAATATTCATCGAGAAATTAGGATAACAATTAAAGAAAACATATTTATCATGTAAATTACTTTCTAATATTACAATTATTGAATCATCAAATTTTTTAAGTCTTACATCTCTTAATAACATTAATATTAGACTATTTACTCCTATCCTGTAATTTGGTTTGGTTACTACTTGTATTAATACTAAATGTATAAAATTATAATCATTCTTAATATGTTGATCTAATATTGTTTGTTCTAGAATATTTATTAATTTATTATTTTTTGTTTCTGGATAACTGTATTCTATTATATGGATTTCATCTTGATTTACGTACCAAAATTTATGTTGTTTATAAACTTCACATTTTTTAACTATAGGTATTGACTAATTATGTAATGAATTTTTTATCTCTATTATCTGTAGTTCTTTCTCTTTATTATTTTCTTGATTGGAAGACGAGACCTCTTGTTACGGGGTTCTAACCATTATCTGTTTATCTTAATCACTTAAGGTTCTTAAAATTCTAGGCATCCTTATTCTCTCTCGGGTCTCCATGCTACTGGATCACCTTTACTAAGCTTGCTGACCAATGGTCTCACTGCCTTTCTTAGGTCTTATTGTCAGGACCACAAACTCCTAGGACTGACCAATGTATAAATGCCTTGCAGCACTACACTTAGACCTCTAAAAGATCAGGATGTCTAAATCCTAATAGCTTAAGGGATTTGAGATTTTAGAAACAAATATAAACTTATAACGGTTTGAACTTATACAACAAAGTGACTTAGTTCCTTTAATTTTTGTTCTAAATGTTTAATATTACTCTTATACCAAACTATGTCCCAAACATAGTTGGCTGGGCTTTCTTTTAATAATCTATCTTTTTGAGATATACGTTTTGCTAATCTGTTTTTTAAGCTTTTTCATTTGTTTTGTGAGTTCTATTGCTTGATTTGGATTGCAATTATAACTAATACCTGAGGTCGTAGTGATCTAACTACAAATCATAAACTAGGAATCACTTTATCTATTTATACAAATTTATTATGGTTATTCATATTGATCTATTGCCCCCTAAAAAAAAACTAAATATAGTTAATCTTCATATCACTTTGTTCTGATACCAAAATAGATTTAAAATTTATTCAGAAATAACATATATGATATATATTTATATATTTATATATAATTATCTTAATTTGATATAATTTACCTACAGATTGTAATCCGTACGTAATTTATCTACGGACAATAATTTTGTAGATAATGGATAATTACCTACAGATGATATTACCTATGGATAGTAATTCCGTAGGTAATAGAGGACGACATTACCTACGGATAGTAATTCCGTAGGTAATAGATAATATTCACGAATGATATTACCTACGGACAATAATTCTGTAGGTAATAAATAATTAACTATGAACAATAATTTTGTAGATAATATATAATTTATATACAGATAGAATTCCATAAGTAATATCTATGTGTAATCTACATTTTATCTACTGATTTTTATCCTTAAGTAATATTTTGTAGATAATATTTTTTAGTGTATATAAAAAATTTGTAGATTATTTTAGCATATTGACACATGATAAGTGTGGAATGTTTAATTAGTTTTTTTTTCTTCTACAAGTATGACAATATAAAATAATTTATCACTTCGACAAGACATTTAAGAAACAAGTTATATAACACAATATGAATAAATTTGTTAAATAAATAAATTAAATTATTATGATATAATATAAAATAAATTAATAAAAAATTAGTCTGTTTGGATAACATTATATACAAATAAAAAAATCTCCCTTTTACTTTTCCATCAACGTCACTTGAATAATAATAACTCATAGCCCACATCTCAATGACGACATTTGAATTCACACTACAAGAAAAACACTAAATAGTGACCGAAAATTCGGTCACTAAATGTGCAAAATCGGTTACTAATTAAAATAGTGACCGAAATAGTGACCAACTGGAATCGGTCATTATTTCCTTGGTCACTAATTTTAGTGATCGATTCAATGATCGAATCAAGTGACCGATTTGATTATATATATTCGGTCACTGATTCAGTCACTAAATCAATGAAAAATAATAACAAATTTAATTATTTTTATTTATTTACATTTTTATTATATCTATTATTTATTTTCCCTATCTCTTAATTATATTATATTTTTGCTTATTTAAGTTTTTATTTTTCCTATCTCTTAATTATATTATATTTTTTAGAAGTTTAACTTATTATTTGGTGATTTATTGTCATTGTCAGGATTCGAACCCGGTACCTTAGAGTTGGAGGCTGAAACTCCAACCACTGAGCTACTAGGATCTTTTAATAATAACTTACAAATAAATTATATTTATATACAAATAAATGTATATCCAGTATAAATATATAAATATAAAATCTATAAATAAAAATATATTTATATATTTTAATATATATTTAAATATTGATATATTGATATATTTATATCTTTATATTTTTACATATATTTATATTTTTATGTATTTATATCTTCATATTTTTACATATATTTATATGTTTTCATATTTATATATAAAGATATTAGTTTTCTATACAAATAATATTATAATATAGTATATTATACTATTAGTATAGTATACAAATAATATATTAGTATAGTATAATATACAAATTATTAATTTTGTAATTTATATATAATGAAAATAATATAATGGTATATTAGTATAGTATAGTATATTTGTATTCTAATTTTTAATTAAATTAAAATTATGCTAATAATGTATATTAATATATGAGGGGATAATATTGATATATTGATATATTTGTATATATATATATATATATATATATATATATATTTATATATTTATATATTGATATATTGATATATTAATATATTTATATATTTATATTTTTATATATTTATATTTTGATATATTTATATATTTATATATTTATTTATATCCTTATACATTTATATCTTTATATATTTATATATTTGAAAAAAAATATTAAATTTTAAAAATAATATTATATTTTTAAAAATAAATATAAGAAAAAGATTTAAAAATATATATAAATTATATTTACATTTACAAAATATTAAAGATATATGTTTATATCTTTACATATTTATATATATTTATATATTTATATGTTTATATTTACTTCTAATAGCGGTTGCAACATCGCTCGAGCGAGACTAGACTCGCTCAAGCGAAATACAACCCGACAAGATCTAATTTTGTGCAGGGGGCGTTTCGCTCGAGCGAGAACGTTCTCGCTCAAGCGAGAACTAGTTTAGATAGCGGTTACACAGAACCGCTCTTAAAAGCTCACTTAGATAGCGGTTAACCCTTGAACCGCTATTATATGGTTTAAATTATGATCGATCAGAATGCAATTATGACCGATCAGAACTCTTTAATCGATTAAATCTCATTTCAATCGATTAAAACAATTTCTGCACAACCTTTTAATCGATTAAAACTTATTTTTATCAGTTAAAATAACTTGAAAAGTTTTACAAGAAACTTATATTTATATATTTATATTTTTATATATTTATATTTTGATATATTTATATATTTATTTATATCCTTATACATTTATATCTTTATATATTTATATATTTGAAAAAATAAATATTAAATTTTAAAAATAATATTATATTTTTAAAAATAAATATTAGAAAAAGATTTAAAAATTCTCAATTCTACATTTTTGTAAATTCTATCATTATATTATCATGCTCATTATATCAAAATGTTAAATACTTTTAAATATTAAAATTAACTTTATAAAAAATTAGGAAAAAAAATTAATCCAAAAGAGTTCAAAAATGTATTATAATATTGTCAATTTTGAGTTTAATTATATTGTTCATTCTCAAAGTAGAAAAATATAATTTAAAATTTTAATACTAAAATTAAAAGATTAAATAATAATAAATTTAATTCTTTAAATTCAGTAGCTAGAAAGTAAAATTATAGTTTCTATTTTAAATAATTAAAATAAATATTTAAAAATAAAAATCAAAACTAGTATTATCTTAAATTTATTAAAAGTGTAATTCAAACTTCTCAATTCTACCTTTTTGTAAGTTCTATGATTATATTATCATCCTCATCTCCTCCCATGTTGTACTTTATCTTTACAATAATCAATATTCTTAACTAATTTATAGTTTTAATTATAATTTTTTAGTATATATTTCAGAAATTAATCAATTCTAATCTATTATTTGAAAAACTAATCAATTCTAATCAATAATTTAGAAAACTAATCGATTATAATTAATTATTTGAAAAAATTATCAAATATGATCGATCATTTCGAAAATATAATCGATCAGAATCAAATATCGCTCGAGCGAGACTAGACTCGCTCAAGCGAAATACAACTCGAGAGTACTAATTTTGTGCAGGGGCGTTTCGCTCGAGCGGAAAGTTGTCGCTCAAGCGAGATACAGTTTAGATAGCGGTTACACACGAACCGCTCTTAAAAGCTCACTTAGATAGCGGTTAACCCTTGAACCGCTATTATATGGTTTCAATTATGATCGGTCAGAATGCAATTATGACCGATCATAACACTTTTAATCGATTAAATCTCATTTCAATCGATTAAAACAATTTCTGCACAGTGTTTTAATCGATTAAAACTTATTTTTATCAGTTAAAATAACTTGAAAAGTTTTAGGAGAAAGTTTTGCAAGTATTTCAATCGATTGAATCGCGAAACAATCGATTAAATCAACTTAGAAGATTTTTTGTAAAGTGTTTTAAATGATATAAACGTTGTCAGTATCAGTTAAAACAAATCTGTTAAAGAATCAAGAACGTATTCTTGGATTAAAAGAAGTTTTAACAGATTAAAACTGCACTTTTAACATATTAAAAGAATCTTTTAACAGATTAATTAAACCAAGCAATTTTGAAAATCTTCTATAAAAACAGTTTGGCTTGAACTTTTTTAACATACATTGAATATATCATCTTTAAAAAATAAATAAATTTATATATATATATATATATATATATATATATTTTTTTGCATTTTAATTTTCAAATATTAATTAAAAAAATTAAAGTGATACATATATATATATATATATATATATATATATATATCCAACTATTAAATTATTCAAGATATTAATATAAATTTAAAATATCAATTCGAGTAATTAAAATAATTTTAATTTTTTATAAATACATTGAAATACAGTTTTATTAACATACAAGTAATATATATATATATATATATATATATATATATATATATATAAAGAGACTAAATTAATAATTAATTTAATTATTGATTTAGTGACCGATTCGATGATCGAATCGATGACCGATTCAGTGACCGAATTAGTGACCGAATCGGTGACCGAATCAGTGACCGATTCGATGACCGAATTAGTGATCGATTCGATGATCGAATCGATGACCGATTCGGTGACTAATTTAATAATCAATTTTAATTTTTTTATTCACATGCTAAATTAAAAAATAAAATCAAATAATTATATTACTAAATTATTTAATAAGTTAGTAAACAATTTTTTTAAATATTTATAATGTTATTAAAAATGTTATCAATTATTTTAAATTATTAAGTAAATTTATATTTAAAATATTTTAAATAAAATATTTATATAAAATGAAAAATAGTTATCAGTTTAAAAATTATTTTTTTAGTGACTCGAAATTTTAGTCACTAAATCGATTACTAAATATAAAAAAATCAATCACTAATTTCAGTCACTATTAACCATTTTTGTAAAAATAATTACATAAATTAAATATAGATTAATTAAAAAAATAAATTAAATAATAAAGTGAGTCGAAATAAGTAACCGATTTTATGTGATCGAAAATTCGGTTACTATTTCGATTATTAGACTAAAAAATAATAATTTGGTTATTGATTCGATCATCGATAGTAACTAAATTTTTCGATCATCGATTTCGGTTACTTATTTGACATTTTTCTAGTAGTGTCGACTTAAAAGTTGATTTTTTAAAATAAATAGTCATCTGTTTCATTCACATAAGTATCTAACTTTCCATAACTAATGTGTGTTTTTTAAAACTAAAAGATGAAAAATTCTCTTTTTAATTGGATTATATACTTTTTTTTTCTTCTCAATCTTACACCATTTTTAAAAATTTTTCTTTACAAACCGATTATTGAAAAAAAATGATTTGAGTTTATGTTTTTAAAAAATGTTTTTCTTTCACGAATTTAAACTACCCCCAGAAGCCTTAATTTTTTTAGAATTATTATAATAAAATTGTAAATCTAACTCAAATAGTTTAATACTATATATAAGTTGATGTAAATTCTTTTCACGGGGTTAGTTTTTAATGATAAAAAATTAAGAAAATATGTGTGATTAATAAACTATTTTGCCTAGCATATTGAAGATTGATGGAATCTTACATCTTTCTCCAATGTGTTTTTAAGATGATACCAATGTTCGACTTAAGGTAGAATATCTTAATCCTGGTTTTAATAAGATTGAAACTACTAAAAAGTAAACTCTCCATAGATATATGATAATGTTTATACACATATTATTTTCCTTGAACAGTCATTACTCTCTATGTACTACTACTATATCTAACAGTTAAATAAGATTATTGTGAGTGGTATGTTTATTTTGGAATATTTTATAAAATGATATGATTAGAAATGGAAGTTAAAGATAATAAGCATTAAGTCCAATTAAAAGGTATAATTTTGTATTTAAAAATAAAATAAAAGAGTGAATTTTGTAACGGTGAAAAAGGGGGATTGGATATAGGATTCTTAGCAGTACCTAACAGTGTGGGAGCCATAATGTAGAGCAACTCCACGTGTGGTGTGGCAGGTGCGCCTCAACCTGCTCTACCCCTAGGCAGTAGGCAACAACAGGAAATAAGAAAGTGAAGGGCAATTGAGGAATTGAAAAGAGTTAAAAATAGATAAATAAAAAGAAGAAAGTAATATAGATATAAAAATATTACTATAAAAATGGATGAATCCAATGGGCAGTGACTGGTAACAAGAGGTATGCTGATATCACAGAGGGTGGAGCCCAGTAAAGTGCAGCGCAGGAGAGAGAGTCACAACAGCAATAGATACCGCCAACTTGGGTTCCCCAGCCACTAGAGTCACGACACCCTGTACCCAGCTGTATCCCACCCTCCCTCTCTTTTTTTCCTCACCCTTTATGTCACCTCCCCCTAAGCAAACTAATTCATTTCACAACACTACACACAAAACTCTTGTTCCTTTTCCGTTATTACCCAAAACATAATACCAACTCTTTCTGCTTCCCTCCATTCCACATGAACAACACTCTCACTAATCCATCTTCCCCGCCCCTCTTCTTTCTTCCAATACCACCTTTGCATTAGCATTGCCATCACCATTAATCTCTTTTTTCTTTTCTCTCCCCAACCCTAATTTTTCACCATGGATCCTTGCCCTTTCGTCAGGCTAACCGTTGGTAACCTCGCCCTTAAAATTCCCGTGGCTTCCAAACCCGCGCGCTCCGTCGTGCACCCCTCTTCTTCCCCCTGCTTCTGCAAAATCAAGCTCAAGAACTTCCCTTTGCAATCCGCCGTCGTTCCCTTCATCCCTCCCGAGAGCCACTTCCCCGACTCCCAGGTGCACCCTATCGCCGCCACCTTCCATCTCAGCAAGTGCGATCTCGACAAGCTCGCCGGAAAATTCATCTTCGCCGGGAAGCTCTGCCTCAAAATCTCGATTTACACCGGCCGGCGAGGCACCACCTGCGGCGTTAACTCCGGGAGACTCCTTGGCACAGTGTCCGTGCCCTTAGATCTCGGGGGAACGGTAGCGAAGACCACAGTGTTCCACAATGGCTGGATTAGGATAGGGAAAGACACGAAAGGCTCTTCCGCGCAGTTTCATTTGAATGTAAAAGCCGAACCCGATCCCAGATTCGTCTTCCAGTTCGACGGCGAACCTGAATGCAGCCCCCAAGTTTTCCAGATCCAGGGCAACATTTCACAACCAGTCTTCACCTGCAAGTTCAGTTTCAGAAACACCGGAGACCGAAATCACCGTTCCAGGTTAGTTCTCTCACTTTCACGCCATTACTTTAGCCGATAATTTTATAGCGTTTAAATTACACTAGTTGCTAAATTAGATAATTTCCTCTACTTAGGCAAGGAAAATTGAAAAGCCAAACCTGAATTTACATTGATAAGAATTGGAATGGGATTACTTGTGAATTACTCAATTTTGTTGCATAGTTCGTTTTAGAAGTTGTGTAGTTTAGGAGTCAACTTTAGGGATTTGGATTTCCAAGTGTGTAAAACCGTTTTTGTTATGTGAGTGTGTGTGAGCGATGTGTTCTGCGTGTTAATGATGTGGTTATTCTGTTCCGTTCAGGTCCTTACAGTCGGAGCCGGGAGGTCCTAGAAGCTGGTTGAGTTCGTTCGGAAGTGAGCGCGAGCGTCCCGGGAAGGAGCGCAAGGGATGGTCCGTAACAGTTCACGACCTTTCCGGTTCGCCTGTTGCTGCCGCTTCCATGGTCACGCCTTTCGTCGCTTCGCCCGGTTCGGACCGGGTCAGTTGCTCTAACCCCGGTTCGTGGCTCATTCTTCGCCCGAGCGATGGCACGTGGAAGCCATGGGGGAGACTCGAGGCGTGGCGCGAACGTGGCGGCTCCGACGGCCTCGGCTACCGCTTCGAGCTGATACCAGACACCAACGGTGGCATGAGCGCCGCCGGCATAGTTCTTGCAGAGTCCACGCTGAGCTCATACAAAGGAGGAAAGTTCGTCATCGATATGAGCTGCCGCAGCGGTGGAAACAACGGCGGATCGAACGGCCGCGCCACGCCGGGGAGTGCGACATCGCCGGCATGCAGCCCGAGGAGCAGCGGGGACTATGGCCTCTGGCCTTACTGTATGTATAGAGGTTTTGTGATGTCGGCGAGTGTGGAGGGTGAGGGGAAGTGCAGCAAGCCTAAGGTGGAGGTGAGTGTGCCGCATGTGAACTGCACGGAGGATGCGGCGGCGTTTGTGGCGTTGGCCGCTGCCGTGGATCTGAGCGTGGATGCGTGCAGGCTTTTCTCTCAACGGCTGAGGAAGGAGCTGTGCCAGCAGGTGGAATTGTTTGGGTGATTCCGGCGTTTTGCTTGTCGTTTGGTGTTTAGCCCCTGTCGTTTTTAAAATTTTTAGTGGGGTTGTTCATTTTGAGTGAGGCATTTTACTACTAACAAACAATTTACAGGCTGTACATAGGGATGAGAGTAAGTATTAGAGTGGGCGCTGTGTATTCACGTGTGGCTTTTCATTGATTTTCTCTCCTTTTTTTTTCAACAATTATGGGAAATCAAGAAAAAGCTTTTTTCTTCTTAAGATATATTTTTTAGCAGAACTCTCTCCTGCTGCACATCATGCTTATGCAGTTGTTTTGTTTTGTTTCTTTCTTTAATTTCTGTGTATCTTTTATTCTTTTCGGCTGTTTAAAGCTGTATATGGTAGTCTCTGAAAACCCATTGGATAAGTCCATGCAGTTTTCTTCTTTTCCAAGTTGTTTCGAATTAGAGTGTTTAATTAAAACTTGTATGTCCTGTATATAATCAAATTATATTCCAGTTTCATTATAATTATTGAAATTTTATTATTTATTATACAAAACTTTATGATCATATAAATTTGTTTAACAATTATATTTTTTGTGTTTTATTAAATTTCAAAAAGATTTATAGTACTTTTTAATATAAAAAAGATAAAATATTAAAATGAGAAAATTTATTATGTGCATAATAACATTAAAGGACGCATAAGAAGTTGAGAAGAGAAAACCGGATAGTCACAGGTGGTTGGTTGTCTTTGAATACGAAATTCACCTTAATTCACAATTCGACTAGATTTATTAAATTATATTAATATTGATGATAATAGATATTGTTCTTATCATTTAATTATTCTAAGGATTAAATATATATTTTTGATATATTCAATGTTTTAATACAAAATAATACGGCTTATTTTCAAAAATATTTAAAAAAATGTAACCAAAATACTTGAAGTTATAATTTTAAAAAATGAAAATAAAGGGTCACTGAACTCAATCCAAAAATTGGTAAACTAAATTAAAAAAAAAAAAAACCACGCCGAACATAAATAATTTGGCTAGGTATTTTATTATGTTTCACCATATTTTTTAGTTTAAAAATCAAGCAAATGTTATTTATTCCCGGCTTGTTTATTATTTTTCCATATGAATAACGAATATTTATATAAGTTTGTAATGATGTTAATTTTTTTGGGCAAAATAAGATCTTGATAACTCCAAAATTAATACTTTTAAACTTTCATAACATTTTTAATATATTCTATTGCATATAATTACCCCAATGGCTACAAGCTTGCGCATGGATTTGTAACGGAAATACATTGAAAATTTGAAATTTCATGCAAACATTTTGATTTTTTTTTAAATCCATCCCCTTTTTTTGAAAAAGAAGAAGAAAGGCAGTATATAATAATAATAATCAATTATGTATTTTAAAAAAATAAAAATTATAATTATGATAAATAGGTGAAAAATAATAAAAAATAAATATGTTATTTATTTATTTCCTTTTTTGTTTTATTTATTTAAATAGCTCCACTTTTTTTTTCACTCTTTCCAATCATCTATCAACTTCAAACAAGGCTAAAAGTGAATATGTCAAAATTGTTAATAACTGACTACTTATTTTGAAAAGATACTGAATTTCAGTATGATATAAATAGCTATGAATAAAAATAGATATATTGATCTGGTAAAAAAAAAAAAAGACTATTTAGGAGACTAATATATGAGATGTAAAACAGAAAAAAAAAATCATAACTATTTAATGAATAGAGTGGAATTTTATTGTGTAAGTTTATTTTAGTTGGAAAACATTTCTATCGTAATACGAATCAAAGTTTAAATCATATTTATAACATGAAAGTAATTTTTCAAATTTTAAAAAGTGTTTGATTTTGATGTATTTTAATATAAATATTTTACAATATAAGAACCACGTTAAGTATAAATAAATAAAAAATGTACCCGTACAATGTATTAAAAGAAAACGGTAGCGAACAGATGTTGGCGTAGAAAGAAACCTGGCAAAGAATTTAAAATTCCGTTGAATGATGAAAGGTGTTAGATTGAGTGGTGGGGGAAGAAGGATTGTGTGATACTTTGGGGCATTGTCTTGTATTTAAAATTTGTTTGAACGTGAAATTAAGTATCGTGGATGATAGCTGTAAGGCAGTGGTGCAGAGCGTGCAGGCTGAAATTCAGTTGGGACGTGCTTTAAGGGATCTAATAATAATAATATTAGCCACATAATCATATATGATTTGATTTGATTTTTGAGGAGTTTCTGTTCTTTCTCGTGCCTATTCTGTCAATATTAATAACATTAATTCAATTGGTAGGGCACCCTAAGGCTAGCTGTAGCTTCTCTCTTGACTTCCCAACAATTTATATTCAAAATGCGATTCTCCTCTGCACGAGTGCCAGCCAATTAATCTACACAAAACTAGCAGCATTATAGTAAACAATTTTTAAAATAAGTAATTGCAGAGTCAGAGATGATTGGGCAGCGCAATGGTAGGGTACAGAGTATTGTGTTTGGTGGTGTGCACTGACGTGTACTAGTGTGTGGGTAAGGGGTGGTCCAATCCAATGCCCATTTTTTTCTCCTCTCTTTGGACACCAAACTTTGCCAGTAGATATAATAACCAAAGCTAAAAAGCATTGTTTATGTGAAAAAAAAAAGCATTATTGTTAATAAAGACAGACGAGGTTGTGGTGGGTAAATGAATATAATAGGGTGTGTGTATTGTAGATGTGTAATGGTGCTAGTTAGTGGTGACAGTGTTCAAGAATGAGGTTGAAGAGCAGAAATTAACCTTGTGTGTGTTTTGACAGTGTTTGGGTTGGTAATATTACAGGTTAGGTTGAGCGTGGGTGTGTGATGTGGTGTGAAAATTTCTTGGGAGCTAAGTGTAGGGTGTGGTGTGTGGTTGCGGTTTGAGTCGAATTGGTCCCCACAACTGGTGTGTCATATAACAGCCTTTTATTGGAAACTGAAGAGGGATTTGGAGTAATCGTTAAAGAACTTCACTGAACAGCCAGCCACAACATGAATCATATCTGTTCTCGCGTTCATCACACGACTCACTCACCATATCATCACGCTCTTCTCTTAGGTTAACACTTTCATTATTATTCTCTGATTTTCAATTCTTTAAATAAACTGTTTTCAACTAAAATTTACCTGAACTCTATATATCTAATTATTGGAGATACCTTTTTTTGTGTGTTTTCCAGAGTTTCTCAACACAATTACTTCTGTTATTCTTATTTTAGGTGGTCCACTTTCAATTGTAAATAATTTTTCACTTTTCTTCATTCTGTTTTGATTCCACACTAAATCAGGGAATTCTTACATTCATTGAAAGATCTAAATGAAAAGAGACACACATCTACCATGTTGCTTGGCTACATTCTCTACCTTCATAAATTGCCAAAAAATTCGCATTGCTAGTCCTTTATTTAATACATCTGTATTAAAAAAAAATCATTTTTATAATATTTTTTTTATTATATATTATTTTTTATTGAATGTATAATATATATAAGAGCAGAGAAAAAAAGTGAAATAGAAGAGTAGAGAAAAGAAATATTAAAAAAAAATAATGCAGAAAATATAAATATACATCGTATTAAATCTTATAATTTTACGCTGATAATAATAATATAAATTATGTTATTTTTTATCTCAGTATTTTAGTAAAACTGACCTATACTTTTTTAAGAAATACAAATACATTATTTTAATATAATTATTTTTATAAAATTAATTAAAATATATTATAAATATTTATATAAATAAATATAAGTATAAAATATATATATTAAAATAGTATGTTTTATTTGTAAAAAAGTACGGTTTATTTTATATTATAAATGTTATTGAATGAATTTAGATTGATTGAGAGGAGTAGTTAAACTACCTAAGCATTAAATATGGACATGGATCCACTTGCTGTATAACTGAATTTCATTTATTATCATAGTTGAAATTTGGGGAGTTTCACTTAATTTTCTGTAAATACAAAGTATATTTATTTTTAAATTAAGTAATGTTAGATTTTCATAATACTACATTACCTTCTCTCCTTAATCAATAGTATTTATTTATGGACATAACAACAGAAGAACATGATTAGAAATGAAAGAAAAGAGAGTTGCATTTGGTAAGAAACAACTACTTATTAGAATGAAAAATGTGTACATATTTGTAGTATAATGCTATGGTTGGTCCTGGTTCGTTAAATTAACTCAACAACATGGTCGAAAATGTGCATCCAAGGTACACAAAAAGAATAAATAACAAGGAAAAAAATATAATAATAAATATTATAAATAGTAGGTCACAAGGACACAACACAGGGTCAAAGGGAAATAAGGAATCCAATATTCTGCATGAACCCACCAGCATTGTTATTGTACCATTGCCAACAACACCTCATGGAAGCAAGTGAATGAACATGTAGAATAAAATTATGTTTTTCTAGGTGAATTTATTTATTACTATTATTATTATTTTTACTTTTTCATATTCTAAATATGTTTAATTTTGAATAATGTACTGTAATATTGTTTTATTTTAGTTAATTTTTAAATTCTAAATATTCTACATTATTATTTTTATTTGATTAATACATTTTAAATTTTGATAAACTATTCCACCTCATTTTAAATAATTTATTTTATTATTATATATATATATATATATATATATATTATTTTTGCTATCGTCAAAATAATTACGAACACGAATTACAATAATTATTTTAATTATTTGACATTTTTTATTTTCAAATATTTAAAGAGATCGAAATTTATTATTTTTAGTAGGAATAGAATCCCATATATACAATATATGGATCCGAAGTCAATTTTTAGTTACAAACAAACTTTTAGGATTCAGTCAAATTTTAAAACAAACACACACATTAATTAATTATTATAATAATTAATTAAAAAAATGTAAATCACCAGTTTGAGAAGGAATGAAATAGAAGAAGACATTTTCACTATTACCAATAATTACTTTATGCTATTATATAAAATAAATTAAAGATATAAATTTTTTGAAATAAATTTAAAACATAAATCTCAGCCAGATTCAAATTTTGTTCTTGTTTTTTTCTTCTTCTAATATTACAACAATGGTAAACTGCAATTTATTTTAAAAAATCTACTTAAATATTAAATTTGAGTATGATAAAAATCAATTTCGAATAAAAAATAAACTAATTTTACATATTTTAAAAAATAAGAGTACTATTAGATAAATTTAAGTTTTAAAAAATTAGAAAGAACTAAATACATGCGACTTGGAACTTATGAAATTCTATATACTTTTTTCTATAAAGATTTTAAATCTTCTAAGGTTGAACAGTGATTAGAATTGTTGTTTGTTTAATACACCGCTTATATATTGCAAATTATCCCAAGGTGTGGGTTTGAGACGGCATCGATTTGGGGAAGTGAAGCGACAGAGGAGAGTGTAGAGGCGCAGAGAGAGTTCCGCTAAGAGAATGAAGGCGTTGGGATGGTGGCTGATAGCGGTGGGCACGCTTCGATTGGCTTCAGTGTGGTTCGGTTTCTTCGACATTTGGGCTCTTCGACTGGCCGTCTTCTCCAACACCACAAGTAATTAAATCTCTCTTCTCTTTCCTTATCTTACTCCATCAACATACAAGGTTCCTTTCATAATTGGTTGCACAGATTTAGGTCATTTGATTCATTCACTCACTCACGTCAATTAGTAGTAGGAAATAGATCTTCACTCGCTTCAATGGTAGATATTGTCGGTTGAGTGTGTAGTGAGTTCTGCTACTCTATTTGCTTACTAGCTGTTTCAGCGTCTGCAACTATGCTTGTGTCATTAGATTTGATGAGTTTTCTGAGGCAGACAATCGAAGAGTTAGATCCAATGTATGACAATGAGATCTTCTGGATCCCAATGCTCCGGATTGTTATTCATTTTTTTTAGCTTTCACAAGGAAATGTCGTTGTTCCCCCTTTTAAAAAATCGGTTTAGTTTTGAAAGAGGTTGCTGACAACTTGTTGAGGGCGATGCAAGGTACATAAAGGAGTGTAGATTGTGGGAGAGGTTCATAATGAAAAGAGAAGAAAATAAAACATTATAATTTTGATATTTAGTTTTGGTGGGTCACATTTAGTTCTTATAATTTGATAACAATATACTTTCATCTAATAATTAACTGAAATGTACCAAAAATATGATATATCGTTATTTTTTTTAATTTTAAAAACGGCTTATGTTACTTAGTATACTTTTTATTTGTTTAAATATTGTATGAACTGTTTCTCTACTAATCTATACGAATATGTTACACCCTTGTTACATTTCTCTTAATTATTGGATGAAAATTTGGGACGATAGTCTTAATTTGATTAATTGAAAAACTATGAGAACTAAATATGAATAATTTAAATTAGTAGGACTATAATCGCACGGAAATTATGGGAAAAATATGTTATTAAGCCTTGATACTGATCTTATCTAGAAGCCTACTAGAAATGTGGTTTGTCAATAAGTTGTTAACCAAACAGCTACTAAATCTTTCTAAGGGAGTGTCAAAAGAAAGCTTAGGATGAGTTGAACTTGTCTCGTAACAGCAAACAAGTATGCTAGTTGAATTTTGATTCTACAGCCAAAGGAAATTTAACTTTCTAGGAAAGAAAGAGTGGAAACATGTTTTGAGTTTTCTGGATAAATAAATTGGTGATTGTCTTTTAATGTAAATGATGGTTTTAGAATTTGAGAGGAGATGAAGTATGCAAGTCATAAATATTTTGATTGTTTTAAAATTCATAGGAAATTCATGTGTAGATACTTCAAATTCTTTGACCTATGAAATACTGTTATCATTATGCCAACTGCTTCCCTTTTTCTTGCACAACCTTTTTGTGCCCGGGTTTAACCTGAGTCAGCTTTGAAAATCAAGGATCTTGACAATGTAGTGTAGCAATTTGTTCACATCATCTTCCCAAGGCTATATGATATCCTTTCCTAAATCCTTAGTTGTTGCCAATTTACACAATCAAAGTAATTTTTGGAGTATGACGAGTGTGTTTTGACGGGTGTTTAGAATCCATGTTTTTTTTTTACTAAATTTACTTAGAAAATCTCAATATGATGTAGACGTGTACGTTTGATTTTATATTTGAAGTCTTAAATTCACATTCGGATGTAAAAAGTGGAAGCTACTCAAAGTAGTTTCAGTTTGGATGTGCATCATAAATACATGTTGGCCTTAATCCGACATTAAACCAAACATGCCCTAAATAAACATTACTTCAAGTTGGTTCCACATCCAGCACAAAACACTCATCTAAATTGCTATGAATCCTTTTATCTCTTTAACCTTCTTTCATGGAGCACCACCACATGCTTATGACGAGATGACCTAATTGATCAAAATAAACTAAGCACTAAGCACTCATCTTTGGTTGAATCTTTATTTTAAGTAATGCTCTTCGTCATTTTAGAATGATATAGTTTGTTGCTCTTGTAATGAGAATAGATTTTACAGCTGGTTAAATTCAACAACATTTATTACGCATTGGCGGAGTTGTTTTAACTTTATCTGTATTATAATTTTAAACGATTCCGTAATGTGAGTTTCAAAATTATAAGAATTGATGAGTTTATTAATTGTTGTAGTGACTGAAGTTCATGGGCGCACATTTGGCACTTGGACATTGTTGACCTGCACCCTTTGCTATATCTGTGCATTCAACCTTGAAAACAAGCCTCTCTATATGACTACTTTCTTGTCATTCATCTATGCATTGGGTCATTTCTTGACAGAATATATAATTTATCACACAATGGAGATTAAGAATCTAACTACTGTTGGCATATTTGCAGGTATGGAACTTTATTCTCGGGTACTATCAAATTGAAATGGGCTACATTATTTTCTTGAATCTTAACCAAAATTCTTGTATTTTTTTTTTCTTGTTTTGTCCTGGCCAATTATTTTTCTAGAATCATGCGAGCCATGTTTAATTATAGGTGTGTATAATTTGTAGGTTTTCTTTTTATACTTTTTATCCTTAATTTTGGACCATGCTTGAATATTTCAGTTGCCTTGTCGTATGCATTATTTACTACTTTCTTTTTGCTCTCCCCAAGTCAAAATACTAAAAAGAAAGGAAAAGAATCAAGTACCCCATTATATGTCCTATCTGCTGTGTACCTTTCGGCCCATTATTATTCTTTAACTACATTGTTGGCTTGTTATTCCTTTTATGTTGGCATTATTTATGGATGAAATACGTTTTAAAATAGTTTATTAACAGGAACCTCGATAATATGGATGCTATTGCAATGGAGTTCTCACTCGAAAGTCCACTTGAAACATTCTTAACAAGCAAAAGGTACAGGACAAAGGTGCAATATTATGATTGGTGGTAGTGGACTTGTGTTGGATACAAGAGACACAGCTTTAGATATCTCTCCTTTCTTAGATTTTATTTATAGACATTTCATGTAGATACTAAGTTCGGTTACGCATTGTGGTTTACAAAATCATGGATGCAGTGCTTACCATGTTAACCTGGTATTAAAATGCAAATCATTAAATTCTTTGCTCAGTTGTGCACTGATTAATGGTGTTTAGAATTTTGATGAATTCTAACCCATATATGTTTTCTGTTTAACGACCTTCTTATATTGCAGAAAAGATTGAGATTGTAATTACATGACAAATTTCCTAACATAACTTGTAAACTCGAAGAATTTTGCTTACCTAACTTGAAAACTTCAAGAACTTCAATTATATAAGGTAATTTGCTTGTCACTCATGGTTCAAAAGCTCATAGGCAATGAATCCGACTTCATTTATATATATTTTGAAAATAATAATATCCTCAATTGTGGTATTTGAGATGATGTTATCAAACTGCGTAGAGAGTTATTTCATTCTGTCTTGCCTGTCTCAATCCCTATTGTGTGTATTACATGAAATAAAGTTGGTTTAAATTCTCTTTAGGAAGTACTGTAAGTAGTAAAGCTAGTAGTCATGTTAGTGTCAGAATCAGAATTATTGGGCCAAACAAGCTTACCTTTCATCTACAGTACTTGTCATAAATTTGTGCCCAATTAGTCAAAACAATGTAACAAGATATTTTACGAGATAGACATGGTTCAAGAAGGAAAAGATGGATGACATAATATAAATATTTTTTTTATTTTTTTAGCTATAACAAATCTATTTATTTTATAAATACTATTACGTGTATCCATATTTTTAATAATAATAATAATAATAGTAAATGATTAATATAAATAAAAAAAAATATCATTTTATATTTTTATATACAATAATCACTTTCTCTTTTCAATTTTGTCTTTTTTTCTACTATTTTTGGAACATAATAGCACACCATATAATTATTTGTTTCCACTCTTTTCTTTGTTTTTCCCAAAATAGATAATATAATAAAATTAATTATTAAAATTTTAATGGTAAAATAATAAGAAAAATGTGTGAAAAAAATAAAATAAAATGTGAAAACACATATTTCATGAGTCTATATCAAATAGAATATATCACAAAAATAATTACTAAAATATTTAAAAATAGTTAAAAGACTAATTAGAGTCTATAATTTTAAAAAATAGTTATAAAAATGATTATCAAAATATTAAATATAAAATTATCATTAAAAAAATATAAAAATAGTTATATAATATATACACGAAAGCTGTTATACAATTTGTCACCTTTCTTAATAATACAGATGAAAAATTAAAATGTTTTAAACTATCCATAAACTACTTATAGATAATAACTGTATTATTATATTAAAAAAAAAATGAGAATGACCTGATCACCGTTTCTCTCCGTTATTATTACTTTGAATAAAAGCAGACAAGAAATAGAGATTTGATAGAGAAATATCAGTATTTTGAAATTTTTGTTTTAATACACTTCAATCCTCCCAGTTATAAGTCACTGAAGTAAACATGGAATGTCACTTACTAATAGTATTAGGTATCAGGGGGAGTTACTATCATTTTCCTCTTCTACAAGGAAGGAATACCACGGCGCTCTTACATTGTTACTTTCCAAAATGTACTTTCACACATTATTTCTGAATTATCTAGCACAAAACTAATATGATCTGCCATATCCATATATAAATTCAACGCAAAGAGGAAGGGATTGTGAGCCCACAGCTTTTGCACCATTAGCCATTTTTGTTGGTATCTATCACGATAGCATTCAATTTTGAAGGAAGTGGACCATCTGATAGTACAACCAAAAACATTGGGTCCATCCTGACTTACAAAAATGTAGGGCATTCCTTTTGAAAACGAACAAACTAGCTAAAATTGAAAGGAAACAAACAATATTAGATTAAATCCATATGATTACTACTACACCTATTCAGTATTCATTAATTAAAAATTATCCTCCACACTTTGATCCTATTTAGCATGGCATCACAAAATAACTTCTACCTTCTATATTTCTTAGTCATGAATATGAATTATAACCCGGAACCAACTTAGTTTATCATAAGTTTGAATCAGGTTAAAAAAATTTTTTACCGATAATGAGTTAAAAATTAATTTGACTCATTTAACCCACATATTAAGTGAGTTTGAGCTGGATTATGATAAATTGATCCATAATTCATTATTTATTTTAAATTTTAAAAATAATTATAATAATTTAGTAACCATATTTGATATTATTCTAACTTTTCACCTTTATTTCACATCACTATTACAAGTTAAACTCTCACACAAGTTTATCATTAATTATCGTCGTACCACTGCGTCATAGAGTTTCAGTCGCGTCATAGCGTTTATCGCATCATCGCGTTTGGCTTACCATTGCATTCATCATACCACCATGTCATCGTACTTCAATTACACCATAGTCTTTAACATGTTTTAGTCGTATCACAATATTTACCTTACTATCATACCATTGTGTTTTAGTGTGATTTAGTCATGTCCATTATCAAATAAAATAAAAATTGAATATATATATATATATATATATATATATATATATATATATATTAATGAGTCAATCTATCAACTCGTAATAGATTGAATCATGTTGTGAAATTTCGGACTCACCATAAAATACATCTGGTTGAACTCGTTTATTTTCAGTTCAGCAAATGATTAGCGAATCCATGTTTGACACCCCTATTTATGAGTTCATGGGGAAGATTTTGACTATAGTAATACTTTATTGGCAAAAGGCATAATATAACTCAAGGTTCACACAAACAGAAAGTATGAATATTTGTTTACAGTCTGAATGAGGAGAACAACGAGAACAACGTAAAAGACAATATTGTAATTTGTAAAGGAGATGCTAGGTTGGTTGTAACTCCTCCTCATACACTTTTCTTCAATCTCATGTTTATTGTGTCTCTGAAACGATATGCTTATTTGGCTCCTTATTAAGTACATCTCCTGCCTTTGTTATTGATAACTTGATACAATGTTTATTTCCAAATTCTCCTCTTTGAAATTACTCATCACTTTTATTTTCCCTCTCATGCAGCTGTCCCATTTAAAAGTAAACAAAAGCTTCTAACAGCATCCGTGTTAATTTGTTGCCTACTATGGGTTGCTCAATCAAAATCCTACCCTAAGTAACGAATCTTTGATCCAGCACCAAAATCAAGCACATCATCTATTCCTTTTGTAAGCAAGACATTTGGAAATGAGCCATGTTTAATTCTAACAGCGTCCACCACTTTAGGACTTGAATCAATTATGTGGTCAATAACTTTGCCTGAGTCCACGATTTCCTTCTTCTGCCTTTCTCTTTCAATCCTTTTTGAATTTCCCACCTCTTCCTCTTTTACTTTTCTCAAACCTCCAAATTCAATTTCAGAACATAAACTTTTTGTCATCCTCATGACAATCCTAGATGTACCTGTCTCTTTGATATATTTCTCACTTTTTGACTGTATGTCTTTTTCACCATCGTCATGACCTTCATCCTCTAATAAGCTCATATCTTCCATCTGTTTTCCCCTGTCTTCACCATCTTCATCTTCATTTTGCTCCTCCTTTTCCTTGTCTTGTTCGTCAATCAGGTCTTCTACTTCTTCAGGCTCTTCCTCTTCAATTCTTTCTCCATCATGTCCAATAATGCTATCATTCCTTTCATGTTCATTTTCTTCTGTATCCTCCATCAATTCAAACAGTTTATCATTTGACCATGGTTTCAACCCTTTTCTTCCAAGTATTTTTGTTTCAGGACCAGCCTTCAGATTTTCAAATATTTTTGCTGAGCTTTCCTCATACGGATTCTCATCATGTGAGTATTGTTTGAGTTGGTAAAGCAACCATATGCCGACAGCAATCAAAGTAAATATTTTAAAACCTTGTTTTACCTTAAATCTCTTGGTCCTCTGATTTCTGTTTGATAATTGCTTCAACATGGTTTACTCATTAAAGAACAACACGTGTTGGCAGAATCTGTGCAAGGAAGAATTTGGTGTGACTAAAAGCATATCAGAAAAAAATAAAATAAAAATGTCAAACAAGCATAAGCCAAAGTCTTACACAGAGTAAACATATAAGTCATGCCTGTAGAAAAAATAATTCAGCATTCTGTGCCATAAGATAATAATATTATGTCATATTGAGCAGAGTAAAGCAACTAAAGAAATTGATTAATAAGTTTCTATCTCAATATGACAGAAGTGTTATTTCTCCTTTTTTTTTTCCACACATTTAACTTTGTTCAGTTAAATCAGTATTTTACTAGATCCTTGCTTGCTTGAAATACAGTTATCAACAAATTGGAAATAAGGAATTCCATAAATAATTTGTTTTTCCTTCTGCTAAACTTCTTCTAGGTTCATAAACCCAATGGGAAAAAGTGAGCTATGAAGGGCATGTTTGATGCACTTTTCACTTTTTGCTTTTTAAAACTATTGTCTTAAAGAATTCCACACTACTCATCTTGACCAATCAAAATCCATTAAATTTTGAAATTCCAAAACAAGTGTTTCTTATCTCTTTTTACCATGTTCGACCTCTCTTTCAACTCCACCCTCTGTTTTGCGCCTTGCACTCTACTAGTTGTCTGTCTGAACAACTTTGTTTAGTTGCACGTTACGAAAATAGAAATCACACACATCCTATACACCACTCTTTCCTCAAGGGAAATCCATGCTTCAATTCTTTAGCCTCCACTTTACGAGTGGATTGTATAAACAAGTTCACTATTAAAGAAAGTCTTCCAAATCCATTAACATTTAAGCAGCAAAATCCGTTTTAAAACAGGCTTGTTAGTTGCTAGCTACTTCAAACTTGGAATATAATGGTGAGATTGGTTAGCACATGGTTCAAGTCCAAGCTTTGTGGACAAGTAGTAATAGTATTATACTTTAAAAAAAAAACAGACACACAATGAAAGCAAAAGAGAGAAAGTTCATATACATGCCTCGAGGATAACTGGGAGCCAGAAGAGTTGATGGTCTGAAGTTGAGTGCAACTATTGTAAATAGTTAAAGCTGGTAGAAGCTAGTAGTAGTAATAACTAAGTAGAGGAAAGAGGATGGAGGGTATGTGATAACGTGAAAAACCATGTCAGTAAGAAAATGAACCATATCCATATCTGTGGTATCTTTGATGCTGTGTTTGGTGAAGGTTCACAATTGAAATTGAGAGAGAGAGAAAGAGAAGATGGCAAAAGCTCGTGAATGACATATGGTGGTCACGGGCAAGGCTAGCCATGCGTGATGCACGTGCGTGTTTTGGCTTTGTGGCATAAAAGAGCATGCACACGACGTCGTTTGTCGCAGGTAAGGGTATTTTCTATAGGTGTTGTTGAATGTTGTTTGTTAGAATGATTTTTCGTTTTTAATGCCAGGGTATACCCTATTATTAGTCCCTTTCTTGCTACTTGTACACCTTTTTCTAAATTTTAATTATTTACACTATTCAATTAGTTTCTCCTTTGTATAATAAAGTCGTGATACAATTTCAAGGATTATGTTAAGAATATAAATCACCTTGCAAAATTTGCCTCTGTTCCAATTTCTTCTAATTAAAATCGTAACATACTTTTATTTAGTGAATAATTTAGATTCAATAACTTAGACAAGATTAATAATATATGTATCTATTAAATTGTGAAGTGCCAAGCTACATTTTTTTCTTTGTTATAAATTCATAATTTCAAAATAATAAACTAAATCATTTAAATTATAAGAAACTATTGTATGAATTTTTAAATTGTACACTTAACCAAAGATATAATTTACATATTAATTTTTATTTTGCATTTTGAATAATATATTTTAAAATATATAAATAAATTAGAATCGTAAAAACTAACATAATAGATTTTACATTGATTTTTCTGGAACCCATAAAATTCAATAGAAAAGGACTAGGTATTAAAGTTTAAACTATCTCTTCTAATTCTATCAATCAACATTGAAATAAAAAAATAAACCCATCATCATAAAAAATATAAAGATTCTCTATAATATTAATAAGTGGACATTCTCAAAGAAAATTGAGAATTAAAAAGGAGTATCTTGTAATACATTTATTGTATGCATTAAGTTTTAACCTACCATTTACATGATGTTGTGGCTTCATCACTTCACCAATAACTATACACTTGGTATCTTCTACATACAAGTTTAAAACTTGAATAAAAATCTTCTACATCAATTTAAAGGATTTATAATTATAAATATAGACATTCTGTAAGATAAAGAAAAAGTGAAATATTTAAACAAATAATATATATATATATATATATATATATATATATATTTTTTTAACTGAGTTGAGATTGAAAAGAAAATAAAGAAATTAAAACAAAAATTAATTAAGGAATTTTTTAAAGCAATGTTTCTGTATCATATAAATATGTATTAGGTTGCAAATTTATTTTCTTCGCAATTTTGATTGGTGATCTCTTAGTTTTTTTTTCAATTTTAATTTTTAAACTTAAAAAAATCTAATATTTATTTTTTATATTAGTTAAATATTTTATTAATAACATATTCAATAAATATGATAGATTTCGATTGTATTAACATAAAATAAATAAAATGTATGTAAAATTCAAGATAAAAAAAATAATTATAAAATACTTGAGACTAAATAATAAAAATGGAAGGACACAATTGTGAATTAAAAATTAAAGGGATTAAAATTGTAATTTAATATTTATATGACCTCGTATTTGTATAACATAATTTTTCATCTTTTCCTTTTTATTTTAACAAAACATTAAGTTATTTCTTACTCATATAACAATAATCAAATCTGAAGAGACAAAACATTGAGCTATTTCTTAATTCTTACAAAGAGACAAAATAAGAAGAGAGGGGAAGAAATTGAATTGAAACTGAAAATAGTTTAAAAAGTGGGGGAAAGTTTTAAATTTTATTTATAATTTTTTTTTCTGACCCGAGTTTCTTTTTCACAGAAAGGAGTAAATGATGGTACATAATCGTACATCCAACTAATCTGGTTTATTTTTCTCTTTTATATATATAAAAAGAAACTTTTTTTTGTCATCTTTTGATTAAATGGTTTTTTTTTCCCATTTCACTGTATTTCTCTATTGTACAGACATACTAACTAACCTGGTTAATTTTTCTCCTTTATATATATAAAAAGAAACTTATTTTTCTCATTTTTTAATTAAAATAATTTTTTTTCTATTTCACTATATTTGTCTCTTATACAGACATACGAATATCTTTGCATCTTTTGTAGGAAAAAGGGGCAAATGCGAGTGGACAAATCTACGCTGTCCAAATAAAATAGAGCAAAAACATATTTTTTGAAATTATTATTTTTTGTGATTTTAGTTTTAGATATTTGAAAATTTATAATTTTGATTCAATCTTTAAATGAGTATGTTAGGGTTAAACTGAAATAAATTTATAAAGTATATATGAAATCAAAATTGTAATATCTGGAAAATTAAAAAATAACTTTATTATAATTCTACCATAGTTCTGTTATGTATTAATTTTTTAATCAATACTTTTATCATTCTCCAAACTATTCACTTTCAAAAAGAGAACGTGTTAACAAATTTTGATTCCATGATACGACAAGGTTTGTTTGAAGTTTGAATTTATTAGGAAGTAGTGATGACAGGCTTGCAAAGCATAAATAAAAGATGGTGATGGATGACGATGATGAGTGGTGATAAAAAGGTACAGTGCAAGCAGCTAATAAGACTCACATTAAATATCACGCTACAGTCTCTGCACCGCAAGAGATAACCAACCCAAGTAAATGACTCATGAATGAATGCAACTGGTTCACAAAAATTCACCCAATCTTTTTCCTCCATCATGGTTGTGTTCCCCAAAACCACATAATTGCACTTTCTTCAATTCAATGGATCACATGCCACTTTCATTACTACCCTTTCTATCCTGATAACCCCTCACTCTCTACACTTAGTTAACACTTAATTAATGCACTGCATTGCACTGCACGCTTCACAATTTTATTTCATCACTGAAATATTTGTGTCAGCTAAACTAAATCTGAAAGGGAAAAAAATACTACTACTATGTGAATAAATGAGATCCCTAGGTTGGCACGTTTATGGATGCGTGTTATGGTATTGATGGATGTTTTTATCCCTTCGAGGTTGGTGGCATTAGCTCACCCTCTCTGAATTCTGATGCTGAAATATCTTAATCTTGTAGCATACGAAAACAAGACCATCTGACACATTACTTCTCTTCCTCTTCTAGTCTTTGTATCTAGTTTTTGCAATGGATCTACCAAAATACCACCAACCCACCATGCATTTTCTCTTAACATCCTATTTTTCCTTTCAATATCAACATAAAAGGAAAGTATATAATATATCTGTAGGGAAAAATTATACCCAGAGGTTTATACCATATGATAATGTATATGATTAGAGAAAGTAAACCTTTATAATAGCTTTCATTCTAAGAATAAAGAAAAATAAGTAGAAATGACAAAAAAAAAAGTTCAAGCAAAGAAGAAGGCACGTAATTGCCAAATTTCTACAATATACAATATATATGGGTGTTTGTCCCCCTTCAGGTCATGGATTGTAAAGGTAATCCCCACACTTGCATTTCCAACACATTGGTTTGTAATTTGAAAGGTCATCACCTCTTGATGAGTAAGTAACAACTATGGTTGCTTTAGCTGATAAATAATGACTTCTATGACTTTGAAGTTGAGGTACGACCGGCACTTGAACTGCTTCACAATGTTCACAAGTACTGCATCTTTTTTCACACTTGGGAGGTCTAGACCCTATCTGAGGTTTTGCCATCACCATTGGTTCCCACTTTTTCGTGTACTTCTGCGTATGTATATTCAAGTATTCAATACTATTTATGTCAATACATACTAACAACACATTGGAACATATAGAACCAGAAGAATTCACTCATGATTTTGTACCTGGGCAGCTTCTATACGATCGGAAGAAATTGCTCTTGCTGCATGCATATACACATTAAGACAAGCAAAGTTAATTCGGTAAAAAGAAGAAGACGAAGAAGAAAGAGTGAGATGAGAGAATAGAAGCGGGGCAACCTTTGGCCGTGAATACAATAGCAAAGAGAATGAGGCATACGAGGGTTTGTCTATAGTTGTGGCAGGAGACATAGACTTGAGTTAACCCCATCTTCTCATCAGGGACTGCAGAAGAAAGGATTCAGTCAATTGTTTCGAGTGTAACTAAATACTACTAATAGCTTGATAGAAGAAAAATGATGGTGGAAAAGAACAGTGTGACAAAGAGAGAGTGTGAGAGAAGGGTGGGATATGTGGCAGTAGAGAAAGCAATGCAGCTGAAATTCTGAAAAAGTTGTCCTAACTTGGGTCAGATATTGAATGTCACCCCTATAATACAAAGACAATCACTTACTCTCACCTCTTTTATTACCCTTATTATTTCCCCATCAATTGATAAAATGCACTGCAAAAGGTGTATTATGAATGTTGGACTCTGAGAGAAGGAAAGGGTAAACAAAGGACCTCACTAACTCAGACACACACACTCTGTGCCTCGATCATCGAGCCCCGAAAATCCAAACTGTCATATGGGGACAAAATCTTGAACTGAGGGCAGCGTTCAGACTTGAAGTAATGACCATGCCATGCTAACCACACACCAAAACTTTCGAATACCAAAATACATGAAAAAAAAAACAAAAAAACACAAAACACATAACCAAGTTCACAGTCCAGAAATATTTCATTGGTTTTCTTACTTTAGCTTTTATTTTCTGCTGAAGTTGACAAAAAAAAAATGCTCAGGCCTGTTTCAACCTTGAACATGTCAAACCTGGCTTATAAAATCTCCAAAGGAAGTCACGGAGGGTAAGATTTACTGTAGAGAATGCCAACTTGTGGGTAATTATTTGTCAGATGATTGATTTTAACTTACCAACAAAAATCAAGGCACCATAATAATATGGCATTCATTATTATGCAGGTGTTAACGCCTTTGATTCATGTGGAAGGAATTTAGAGAGCATTATTTAGTCTTATACCTGAATTAGAAATATTTTACAGAGGTAATAACAATATAAATTGTAAAAGCTCTTAGTATTGCGTTATTATTGCATGCAATATTTATCCTTGGTATTGTAATTCTTGCAACAGTTCTTAAATTATTTTTGTCTAACTATTTGACAAATTTTACTCAAGTTTCTTAACTATTTATTAAATTCGGTCGTTGCATTTGTTTTTAATCGAATCTCCCTATATCTTTGTGAAAAATTAAACACAAAAATCTAAGTTGTCATGAATCTAAAAGTATTACCTCAACAAAGGTCAATATTTTCATTACCAGTATTTTCACATTCACATTCCTAGGTTCATTCAATCCAATATATTCTTTTATACAATTAATATGTACCAGATCAAAGACTCTATTAAAGAAAATAGTTCAAAACTTAATTAAAACAATATCAAATAATTTATGGACCTTTAGACTAATTTAGCTTACCTCTTCTCATTATATATTGCTTATTTTATTTCTTGTATAATTATTTTAATACCTTGTTCTAATGTATACCACGGACTTATATTGCAGAAATAGCATAAATCATTTGTGTATACTTATACAGTATTGGGTAATTATGTTACTGGGAAGAGTACACTAAATATTAATGCATCTCCTTCCACTTCTCTGTTCATTACAACTTAAGCTGATGGAGCGGTGGGCCAGTTGGGCTTCATTATGACCTTACGGGCCTCTGAATTGAACAGTTCCTTACTTTTCTAATAAAAAATTATTTGATTTCAAATCAAATTAAAGTAATTTTATTTTGAAATACTTTTGGCAGAAACAATAGTTACACTACTGTAAACAATGTTTTACAACTATTGTATTTAATTTAAAAATAAAATTGAAATTTGAAAGAGTAAACAATTTTAACTTTTTTTTAGCAGTCAAAAAATAGAACGGGCACAAGAACATTATAAGCCTCATTTTATCTTGCCCATTTTTTTCCTCTCTAAAACTTCTTAGTCTGTAATCTTTTCAATTTCAGTGGCAAAAAGTGATGAAGCGCACTCCATCTTACAAAAAATGGCATTGCCTTATCTTTTAGAATCTGGCAATATCGGAAACTATATCTGAAAACTGTCAACCATATGTTGAATCACATCTGCTCCATCAGAATTCATACAGTAAGTATTCACCTGTTATAAACAAATTTCAACCATACAATGGGCATTGTTAATACTTAAAACAAGGGTAATACACCAGGCTATCATCACTATGATTTTCAAAACATAAAATGCAGTTTTAAGTTCAGAAACGGATTATGTTCCTACATGATGTGTTTCAAGAAGCAGAAACTTGCCTGAATGGTGCTATGTGCCAGATATTTCTGCTTACTGCCACTGAAGCTGACATCAATTCTGTCCCAGCTCATTGTTGTTAAGCTTCTGATAATTTCCTCTACAAGTGTCGTTAAATGCTACACATTTTTAATATTGATCCAAAATATAAACCATCATATCTTTATGATCAATCCGAATTGGCAGACACATGTAGTTAAATTTCAAAAGCAACATTCAGGATTTGTTCTCAAAGTTCTTAATCACTACAGCAAATTCTAAGTGGGGTATAAGTACTCGTACAAAAATTATAAGTAATAAAAATTCATGCATTCACGTTGTCTAATGTCTCAACTCAACTAGTCTCTGTGTAATTTATGTCATGTTTAGATTAGTGATGAAAGCAATGATCTTGAACTACGTAATAATGTTTTCAAAATTACATCACAGAGTGCCACAGTCACAGTAAACAGTGATCTTTTAGCTCATGCAGACACAATTTTTTTTCTTTGAAATTTCCTCCTTTTAACCAACCGCATCATGGTATATGTCATATAAAGATCTGATTCGCTGGTTAAAAAATGTCTCTCACATCTAACTGCCCTCCAGAAAGGAAGACAAAAAGTGTCAGGATGTCACTCCACCAAATACCTTAATATAAGACGAATTATTAACTTAAACAAAGTCAATACGTTTCCTTAAACAATCTTCAAACGACATCAACTTTGGTTTTATTGTTTTCATTTTCTCTTTCATGGGCCATCCGATCTCACAAAAGTCCAAAAATGCTCATCTTTTGAGCTTCATGATCAAAGCACTGGCCACCCCAGGCCACACAACAGACAAGAACTTGTCATGTTTATCATAGTAGGTATGTATGCCAAAAATATTTTAGACATCAGCAGATTACACACTACAAAATAAACCTCATCAGTTCAAAAATCTTGAAAGTGAAATACCTTCCGAATCAAGTTTACTGGATCGACCATTCACTTTGGATTCAGCAGGAATTTCCTCAGCAACACAAGTAGATTTTGCTGTCTCTACATTTACAATATGAGGGTACTTCTCGTGTCTAGAAAGATGCCGGCGCTGAACAAAAAAAGCATTGACGAAGACACAATTTATATTGAATTATATTATATCAATATATTATATTGCAGAATCTTGATAATTACCTTTGGGAGTTCCTTTCTACGTCTGATAGATGATGTACTCCATCCAACAAGCTCTATTTAAAGTGTTAAGTTGTTTGTGTAAATAATTTGTGGGTAATTTAATTTTTGAATCAGACAACATTAAATTGATTGATTGGCATCAAAATCAAGAATTAAATTGACAGATTAAGACTTCAAATTCATCTGGGCTTATGACTAAAAGACAAGGATACGGTCGTAACGAACATTTGCATAGGCAATGCGGCGTTTGAAGGAGCGTAAAGCAGACCTATATAGAAAGAGGTGTAGAATGGTATTTGTTATTGACCCAGAAAAGCTAAAAAAATCAAACAAAGCAAACCATAAATTCTTACAAGAATTTCATGTCCTCGGAGTCACGAACCATTTGGAGAAGAAGAGGGGGTTTCCCATTGTCACTATCGGTTAAAAATAGATGTTTTCCCGTTTTACCAAAAACCCCTGCAACACGAGACACTGCTTTCTCCAGAGAGTAAAATCCACAAAACATAGGAACCTGAAGCATTAATAATTCCAAACTATGTCGTCATCAACTCATCTTAGTAAGGCACTTATGTGTATAGAACAATGCTCTTGCACTCTGCTTTTTAATTTATCTCGTGAAGCAATTTAATCAATTTACACAACAATTTATACAACAACATTCTATATCTCTATCTCTCTCTTATATCATTCATTACATCTCTTCTATTTATTTTTGTTTTTATAGCTCTTGGTTGTATGAATAGTTATACAGTTCATTTTACAAATAACATTTCCCATCTCACACAATAAAGCATTCCAATTGCAATTTTTGCAGTGAAGTCATATCAGAGAACCCATAAAGTCATAAACAGAAAATATTAAAGGCTAAAGCTACCAAAGAATTACCTGTTTATGCCCTCTAGAACCAAGGTGTGGCGTTGCCGATGTAATGAAATTTATGGGCTCTAGTCCTGCAATTTTTCCTTCATATTTTTTATCATGACATTCTTGATCTGAAACATGACTTTCACAATGTCCATTCCCCACAGAAATTTCCATAGAAATGTCTCTCCCATAAAGCTTGGCTATTGCATATCTTGCCACCAAGCCTCCTAAAGAGTGACCTACAAATGAAATTTTCTGAACACTTGGGTGACGTTTTATAACTGATATAACCTGAGAAAAGAGAAGAAAACAGATATCTTTTATCTTTCTGGGTTTGTTGCCAGAGAGTTGAAGTTAATTGAACACCTTAAGAACCACAAGATTAGTATGTTTTGAAGGGCAAAAACTAATTAACTGCGTGTGCAAGAAATGATTACAAAGATCAAACAAGTGAATGTCAAAGCCATAACACACCTCCTCTGCTAGTCTATCTCCCATTACATCAACCCCATCAAATGTCAACATTGAAGAATTGCGTTCACTGCCTGCATTGCACAATAGTTATGCATTCCATTAAATGGTGGAACAACTTTGCTGTGAAAGAGTGCAATAGAGAACAGAAATTTAGAATGGAGATGATTCAAACTGCTTCACTTTCTTTAGCCCGTTTAAAAAATTCCACGAGATGAAGGTTGCTTCTAGTTTGCAGACAAGAAGCACCTCGGTAAATGCACAAGAATGAATCTCACCACATAAGAAACATTTTCACCAACATTCATGATAAACTTCAACCGGCGCCCATTATCTCCTATATGGAGTTACTTAACAATATAGTATGACTTTAATCCAATCATACTCTACCATTTCTGATTAGTTAAAAGTGTAATACTATTACAACGATTTTTGGATCAGAGTCTTGGTAAAAACAGAAAATATTTTATCGACGTTCCACTGATTCAATGCTATACCACACATCAGAAAGAAGATATAGCTTAAATAGACAAAGGAGGCAATCAGAATTGTATTTGTGCGAACTTACAATGTACAACAGCATCTTCTGGATACCTTTTCAGAAACTGTTTTGCAGCAAATTTCCAATTCTGAGCGCTGCATCAAAGAGGTATTGCTACATTACTCAACAAAAGGACTAATCAAATAGATCACACACCATTCTGTCATATACGTTTTGGTACATATTAGAGGCAAACCATACCAGTTATACAAATCACAAATAGTGCAGAGAAGGTTAAAAGTTAAAAGTAAGAGAAGTTAAGCAAACCTGCCAACGAGACCATTAACCATTATGATCAAGTGGGTAGGGGTGGGACGCTGACCAGACGCATCAACAACCTCAATATCAAAACCTCCCCCCGAGACATCATGTTCGATTCTGAAACAACCAAACCTGGGGAAATAAGAACTCATTTTACTCTTTTTCTTCTTGGTTTTATTTTTCACCTCCATCTTCATGGTCCCTCCACCGACACCCTCTTGCTCTATCTCCTCAAGCTGGGGTGCTGGTTCTGAATCCATGAAACCACGATATTGGGTTTGAAAAGGCCAAAAGACAAAACTATGACACGATATTGGTTTGATTTAATGGCGTGGAAAGGGAAGGTGGTGGAGTGAAATCATAGGAAGCGGTTTAAGTAGTTAAAAGATGCATATTATGTACTAGAAAGAAATCAAATGCTTAAATGGGGGGATATGGAACTCAAACCCGAAGCAGCCCTTCAATGACTTTCAGCTTCAGGTTCAACTTCTTGACTCTGACTCAAACAAACCCATTCTCTCTTTATTCAATTTTACATGTATGTATCCATTTATTTTATATTCTATATGTCTTAAATCAACGACATGTCACATTATTTTCAATAATTTGATTTGATGCATCGTAATCTTATCTTACCTCATTCCTAGGCTATGACATCCGTAGCAAGGCCCATTAAGGTTTTCTTTCTACAGTTCCATCTAACTTAGATTCGGCGAATCATCCAATGGTCGGGCAGCGATCTGAATCACGTAAACTTGACACGTGGGTCGTTAAGGTTTTGTTGATATGGAGTTACGATGATTTGGAATGCAGGTCTCAATACCCCTAAAGTCTAGGCACCTAGAAATTTCTTCTAAATCACTGTTCCTTCCCATTTTCCGTCATGGTTCTAGAAAGAAACACTTGACCCGCACCCGGTCGCAGCTTTATTTATATAATAATCATTTTCGTGCCTAATTCCCAGCAAAAATATTTTTCCGCTCTGTCTTTGGGGTTTGTCCCACCACCATTCAGCGTTAAGGTTCTATAAAATAACAATGGTAGCCATAAATTAGGAAGAACATGTTTGAGGTATTTGTTGGTATTTATATAAAGAAAGATTGATGTTATCATTTGATTTACAAACTGAAATACCATATAATAGTTTAGTATGATTCTTGTCATCTATGTGAGTGTGTGTGAGAGAGAGAAAGGAATAAGTGTAAGCATTGAGCGTCAGAGGAAAAAAAAAAGAACAGAAAAAGAGTGAAGAGCATGTGAGACTTGAGATTTACTAGATGTTTTTTTTCAAAGAGACGGGTGCAACAAGTTTTCTGTTGTATCATAAATTGTGGTATTAGTCAAGGACACCAACAACTGCTCTTTTCATACATTTATTTTATAACTTCCATTTAACAATAATAATAATAATAAATATAAATAAGCATCAACAAAAAAAAAACTTATTATATGATTAAAATAAATTGACAAAAGTGTAATTGATTATGAACAGGGATAAAATAAAAACGTTATCGATTATCTGTGATCCGTTTCCTAAATATTAGTAGCTAGCTACCGTTAAAATAATTTGACAAAAGTGTATTTGATTACGAATAAGGATAAAAAAAGTAAACAAAAATAAAATTTGTACCTACCGTTATTTAAATATTAGTAGCTAATGGATTCGGGTATTTAATTATTCGTTTGTTAACGTGACAGATTTAAACATGTTGCTACTAAATAAATTATTTAATATTTTTAAAATCAAAATATTAAAATATTTATTAATGAAAAAAACAATAATTATTGAAGTATTATTTAGGATTATAATTTATATATTTTCATTTTTATTTAATTTTATGAAATTAAAAGTTATTTAAAAATTTAATATTAATAAAATGCATTATTTATGTTACTATTTATTAAAATTAATATTTTGTTACTTAATTTTATTTTCTAATAAAAAACTATTAAAATATATTTTAAACCATAATATTAAAATAATATTTAAAATACAAATAACAAATATCTAAAATATAAACATATCTATAAATATTTTTTAAATTAATGTCCGATAATAACGGGTGAATTTTTTTACTGACAGAGAATATATAGTACCGCTCGGCCGACCCCTTCGATGTCAGATATGAATGAGTGGTTCACGTATAATTTTCGTTATTATTTTTATTTATTTATTTTATGTTATTGTGTCTGAATGCTAACGATATTACTTATTTTGTATTAACTAATTTTTTTGTTTACATTTTATGTGAATGAAATTATCTCATGTATTTAATCTTTTGAGATTAAATCCAAGTAATTGAAAGATTATGAAATTTATTGGCTAGATTAGTAATTAATAATTAATGAGTGGTAAAATTATTAAGGAGAAAATATGTCTACCAGATAAACTATATTTAAATGAGTACTTAAAAGTTGAAAATATTTTATAAGGTTAATCCTCAATTCACATATTAAGATAGTTTATAAATTATGATTTGATGTTGTCATTTATTTGTAAACTATACAAATAAAAATGATGAGGTTTGGGCATGCATATTCTTGTGTTTCATTTGTCCCTTTAAATTATTTGTGGATATATATTGATTTAGATATGTTTTTAGTTTCAGTTTAGGGTTGATTGATGTTATAATTAATTTTGTGTTTTCTTTTAGGTTTATAAATATATATATATATTTTTTTAAATGTATGAATTTCGTAAAATATTTTTCCACTGATTTTCCTTAAAACAACCAGAAACTATAAATATTTAAATCGCCTTGTCCAAATTGCTCAAATTTGCGTTCTGCAGACATTATCTTCTATTGTTTAGCTTTTATATTTTAAAAAATTATGTATTCTATTTATCAAATACATTATTATTAATATCAGGGACAAAAAGAGGCGCTTTGGACTTTCCATATTTAAAAATAATAATTAATTATAAGAGATTACATGACTTAAATAACAGTGGATAATTTACAAGAGGATTATAATATGAAAGAGTGTGAGAGAAATTGTGGCATAGAAGTAGTTAGAAGAGGAGATAATTTTTCTTTTTAATTTAATGAAACACTTATCATTTATGATAATAGAATTTGATTACATAATAATAATAATAATAATAATAATAATAATAATAATAATAATAATAATAATAATAATAATATAATAGATAAAAAGGGCAATATCAGATACCAAAATAAAGCTTTGGATACCAAAAAATAATATACATCAATATTATTAGGATATAATATCTAAAATGTTATCTTATATATTTTTTTGTGAAATATGTGTTAAAATTGGAGTTTAATATTTAATTTTTACCATTCAATATTTGGTACACGTTGGTTGTAAAATTTTTATTATTCAGTTAAGAATCTAAAATGGTATCAAGAAATAATAGGTTCAAAATCATGTTGAGTTGGAGTAGTCTTACGAAGAAGCGCATAAAAATATTAAATAGAATTGTAACAAATTATTTTTTATATAAATAAAAATATTATTGTTATATGTTTTATAAATATTTACAGAGAAGGTAATACAAACAAATTCTAAAAGGTTTTATTTGAATGTAGTATTCTAATTATTATTTTGAAAGAAAATCGGACTAGAAATTACTTTATTATTTTAAAATAATTGTATTGTAATTAAATTAGGATAAAATAAAAAAATTGATAAATTCAACTAAATTTTTAGATCAAATAGATTATAGTAAAATATATATTTAAATCAAAATTTTTTAACATAATTTGTTATGAAAAATATAATTTAATTTTTGTATCTTATATTAACTACATGAATGTTAAATATCAATTATTTTATTATATTTGAACAATTATTTAAATTATATTTAAAATTTTAATTATAACTTATATGATAATAATTTTTATCATTATTTTTTATAAAAATATTATTATTAATAAATTTATTATATTATAAAAATAAAATTTCATTAAATCTTGCAACCTATTAAATATTGATAAATCTTTAAATCCTGATTTTACGTGATAATTAATTCGATGATGAATCCATTTTTAAAAATATTATAGCACCATAATTTAAAAATAAGAAAATGATACTTTCACAATCCATATCTATAAACAACTATGTTTTAATATTATAATAATAGTTTTATTTTATTTTTATTTTTATTAAATCAGTATATAATAAAGTTATATGAAATATCACTACTCTTGGAAATATTAGTTGTAACACTAATACAATACTTGTCCGCATTCTTTGTAATCGTAGTCGATAAGAAAGATGTAAGAGTAAGGGCAATTTTGGAGCAGCTGGCTGAGCAAGCTTCTTCCACAGTGCATTGGTACATGCAAAAAGCATATACGTGTATTTTTTTATTTTTTTATTTTTCAGAAACCATCCATTCATCCACCACCAATAATATTTTTTAAGCGATCACTTGCTAAAACGCCTTCATTCATCATTCCAACCTCAACTCCACGGTGGCGCCGTCGCCATCTCCTCTCTCCTCGCGGCGTTTCCCCACGCGCAGGCGCGTACTCTCTACGCTAGCAGTAACCTACCCTTCTTGTCGCTTTTCACTTCCACATTCCACATGGGTTTCGTCCGTTAATTATTTTCATTAATTAGGGGTGTGTCTCTGACGCTCCTTTAAATCGGCGTGAGGTTCGGTAAAGCGAGATAACATCCCCAATGCTACTCTCCAAACTAATCACAAACCCTCGCCCAAAAAGATTCGCCCACGTAAGGCTAGGTAAAGATCGAGAGTCAAAAGTAGCGGTTTCACATGAACCTCACCGCATCGTAACATCCCCTTCCCCCTTTACCATGACAATTAAATAAAGCTGCCTCCTCCCTATCGTGGTTCTTCTCTCCAATTCGCTTCGATCTTTTACTTCTCCCCGCGCGTCTACCAGAGATTTCTAGGGTTTTTTTTTGCAGTGAGATTGAATTTAATTTCCGCACGAAGAGAGAGACTAGGGTTTTTTAATATTGTTGTTTTTCTATTGGTGGTGACTGCGATGGGTCATTGCATTGGTTTCTGAATCAAATTCCACTTCGCAAATCCGAATCTCAGTTCCTTCAATGTGATGACTCCTGACGACGCCGGTGAATGGCTCGATTTCGTTTCCGGCGCCTCCGATTCCTCACCGTCTTCGTCGTCGTTGTCGCCGTCTTCGCCGTCTTCGCCAGTGGCGAATCGGAGTCGGAGCGTGAATTTTCGGTGACTGATTTGGATTGGAACCTCTTTCATCAGGACTACTCGCCGCCCGCTCCGCCGCCGCCGCCACCACATCCGCCTTCGGTGTCGTGCGTGGATGATCTTGGCGGAGTCGGGACTCTGGACACGACGTGTAAGATCGTGAACGACGTGAACCTCACCCGCGATGTGTACATAGCAGGGAAGGGCAATTTTAACATCCTCCCTGGGGTGAGGTTCCACTGCGAGATTTCTGGGTGCATGGTAACCGTTAACGTCACTGGTAATTTTAGTTTAGGTAGCAACTCGTCGATTGTGACCGGGGCTTTTGAGTTGGAGGCGGAGAATGCTGTTTTTGGGAATGAGTCGGTGGTGAACACGACAGGTATGGCGGGACAGCCTCCGCCTCAGACGAGCGGCACTCCGCAGGGGGTTGATGGCGGGGGCGGGGGTCACGGCGGGAGGGGTGCCAGTTGTCTCGTCGACATGACGAAGCTTCCGGAGGACGTTTGGGGAGGTGATGCGTACTCCTGGGCCTCGCTGCAGAACCCTTACAGTTTTGGGAGCCGTGGAGGGTCGACGACCAAGGAGAGTGACTATGGTGGGTTGGGAGGGGGGCTTGTGAGATTGACTCTTAATCAAATTGTTGAGATGAATGCAAGTGTTTTGGCTGATGGGGGCTCTGGAGGGACAAAGGGTGGAGGTGGCTCTGGAGGCAGCATTTACATCAAGGCTTACAGAATGTAATATTTTTTGTCTATTTACTTATTTATTTTCCTTTTTTGGCTAACATAAACTTGTATATATGTTCTCTGGTTATACTAGGGACATGAGTGATATGACTAGTTACTATATTTGTTTCTTTGAAATCTTGTATCTAAGGTTCTTCGTAAACAACTGTTTATTTGTTTCCGAGTTACTGCATTTGAGATGTGGTTATCTAAGTATAATATCAACATGACAAATAGTGTGATGGTATGTGTTCAAATTACGAACTATAACTTATATTTTGGTAAGAAACTGACTGAAGCTTACTACCAAACTCAGCTGATGAATATGTATATATAAAATATACAGTAGAAGGATCTTTACTCCATAATCCCTTATGTTCCTTGATGTGTACAGTTAAATGCAAATAATAGAATGTTAATAATTAGTTTCGTGCTTGATTGCAATTGAAATGCGATGTAATGATTCTAGTTTTATGCTTTTCCATTGATTTTTTTTTTCTGTAAATGCGCAGGACTGGCAATGGGATTATAAGTGCTTGTGGAGGTAATGGTTTTGCTGGTGGTGGAGGTGGCAGGGTTTCAGTTGATGTGTTCAGCAGGCATGATGAGCCCAGAATATATGTACATGGTGAGGAATCTTAGCTTGTGCAGTGCTTTGCTGTTTCCGAATATACTTTACAGAAATCCTTCCCTGCAAATTGAGTACTCATATATGATTAACCTCGTATAATAAATAAATAGGGTAACATTAATATAGGGAGCACTGATTAGAGTTACATGCCACGCTCTGTCATTGATTTTTTGGGTGATAGGGAAAACGTTTACAAATCAATGCTAACATTTTTCAGCATTTAGAAATTAAACTTAGGTTGCTCTCTAAAATTAAGTTTTACTTGAGCTGGTAAATATGATTTGGTGGTGTACTCTCTAGGCTATTCATCACCCTGGATCTATTTTTTGGTAAACTCTGGTAGGTAGGATAAGAAGTGTTCAATTAGTTAAATGAGTATAGCTTTGGCCTATAGTCAGTTGCTTGAAATTCTATTATGACTTTGTTGTTGTGTTAGCTTGTAGGGATTCAAATCTATCATCAATAATGCTGACTTCTGTGCACATGATTTCTTATTTCAGGTGGTAGGAGCGTTGGCTGTCCTGAAAATGCAGGTGCTGCTGGGACTCTTTATGATGCAGTCCCTCGAAGTCTTATAGTTGATAACTATAACATGACAACTGATACAGAGACACTTCTCTTGGAATTTCCAAATCAACCCCTTTGGACTAATGTATATGTTCGAAATAGGGCTCGGGCCACAGTTCCATTGCTTTGGAGTCGTGTACAGGTTTGTCAAATGAAGATCTATACATTAGTTGGATAATCTCAATGCTAATTTTCTGTTAAAACTTCTTTTTATTATCTTGTTTGCTGACACACTTGACTTTCTTGCTCCCCTTGTTGTTTAACTTCTATTCTCAACTTTTTTATATCTGTTGAATAGTGAGGAAATAGGGTTTGAGATTAATCTCCTTTGTGTATAAACCACACATAGGGTAATCTATTTATAATAGAGAGAAGTACAACTAAAAGAGTAACTGAAAATAAACAGAATAAACAAAAGATATTGTTTGATATTGTGGTTAACAATATCTAACAATATCTTAATAATATCAAACAATATCTAAACAACCATATAGAATTTCGATAGTAAACTCAAGATGAGCATATGCAACATTTGAGTACCTCTAATGAAACTCAAAATATCTGATTGAACTAGGAACTTTTCGAAAAGATAATTTAGTGTTGTTTCTACTTCTACCCACTGCCTAGTTTGACTAGCTATGTACCTGAAAAATTCTGATCTCCCCTCTTTCATTCAATGTCCTGAATGATGCATAGGTTCTAGTATTTTATATTGTCCTTATTGTGTTATCATATACCTTGAATCCGTTTGCTTGATATATATTGCTTATATTGACATGTTAAGTTCATTGTTTGTCATTTAAATCCATATTTGTTGTTCCTCTGATCTTGGCTTTTATTTTTTTTCATAGTTCAGGAGGTTTCATGATGTTAATAAGAATTATATTGTATAATATTCTAAATTTTAATGTATTTAGGGGTAGGGGTGATGTCCTGATTAGATATACTACTTAATAGGATGTTGGCATCCTCTTTATATTTTGGGTTGGCTTGGCTGCTTCTCTGAGGATGCCTCTGTCTCTTTATTAAGTTTTTATAAATGATTTTCTATCTTTATTTGCGTTCGTTTCATCCACATCTTCCCTTCACATTGTGATCCTTGTGCCCTTTCCATTTTAATTTGTTTTGAAAAAAAAAAAAACATTTGGTATGTGAAGAGCATCTATTGAACTTTGTTTTCTTTTAATTCATTATATAGGTGCAAGGACAAATAAGTATATTGCAGGGTGGGGTGTTGAGCTTTGGTCTACGACACTATGCTACATCAGAGTTCGAGTTATTAGCTGAAGAACTTTTGATGAGTGATTCTGTAATGAAGGTAGTTGCAATCTGAGTGTTTATTTAGCAGATCTGGTTTGACTCCTAGTTCCTGTATCTGTTGTATCTTTGAACTCTGTGCTGTAGAACTAGTAAACATAATGAGTATTACATACACAGGCTGCTTTATTTTTTTATTTTGCCAATAGTCAATGCTATAATGTAATTTGCTGATGTTTACTCCTAAATTTGTATGTAAAAGGTTTATGGAGCTCTGCGCATGTCTGTAAAAATGTTCTTGATGTGGAACTCAAAACTGCTCATAGATGGTGGGGAAGATGTAACAGTGGCAACTTCTTTACTTGAGGCTAGTAATTTGATTGTTCTCAGGGTATTTAACCACTCCTTTACTGAACAATATTATTGCATGTATTATCTTCATTTGACTTATTGGGTTGCATTAACAGGGGGCTTCTGTGATACACTCTAATGCAAACCTTGGAGTTCATGGACAAGGTCTGCTTAATCTATCAGGACCAGGAGATTGGATTGAAGCACAGCGTTTGGTTTTATCCCTATTTTATAGTATTCATGTGAGACATTGTTTTATTTTCATCACCAATGTTTGTAATTTTGTATTGTCTTTTAAACACTTGATTCCCCCCATCTGATTTGTCTAGACTTGTGAATTAGGAGATCTCATTTCCTTTTTCAGTAGACTAACTTTTTGACTAATCTTTTCAAATTAGTTCGTAATCTGTTTCTTATACCTTTTGTTTTTACTGGTTTACCATTGGGCATTTTTAGGTAGATTAGAAGTTAGTTTTGTGCTATTTTGTTCATTTTATTTATTTATTTAGAGAGTATTGTAAGTATATCCTAATACTTCCCAATTGTTAAATACCTTTCGATTATTAGTAGTAGAATAGAATGACACAAAGAAGTTTTGCTTTGGGTCAAAAACATAATTCACTTGAACAAAAAAGTTATAATATAGCTCTTCAATTAACATTTATCAGACAAACCTAACCTTGAGCAGAACATCAGAGATGGTAAGGAGACAATCATATTATGAGCAAATCTAAAGTCCATGAGAACCTCTCAATTTTTACCATTCTTCTCCAACCAAATATTCCAAAGTAATGCTTATAAAGCTTGTAACTAAAAATTTTTATCCTTGTTGTACCTTCAAAATTTCTATAGCTAATTCAAAGAAACTGGTTTTTTGTGTCCATGCTTTTAAAAAAAACAGAAACTGTCTGAGGAAAATATCATAATGACTAGTACTGAGCTTGGATAGCGTCTCTCTTTGCACCGTGTCAGGATCTTGGGCTTTATTTGGGGTGCAATGGACTGATTTTGACTCTTGTGCCATTCTTTTGATGGCTTAGTTGCACTGATGTTGTTGGTTCTCCCAGCACTTTGGGTCTGATTCTTGTTAGTTCCCATCTTTTAAAATGAAACCATTGTGGTAACTTGGTTATTTTTGGACATAACCAATGGTGATAATACTGTATCTGCTTGTGTTTTGGTTGAGCATTATTTGGTCTTACCTCTACAACTTGAGTTTGTTTTTGACATTTTGTATAGGTTGGGCCTGGATCTGTCTTGCGTGGTCCATTGGAGAATGCAACAATTGATGATATGTATGTTTGGATGTTGTCAAAATATTATTAGTTGATTTCTCATTCTATGCTTTTTGTTTGTAATTCTGCTAAATTTTCATACTTTTATGATTGACAGTACTCCAAAGCTTTATTGTGACAATGAAAATTGTCCCTATGAATTAATTCATCCCCCTGAAGATTGCAATGTGAATGCTTCCCTGTCTTTCACACTTCAGGTACTTTGTGAAGTATTGATGGTGTAAACATTTGGTTGCGTTAATATCTACAGTTGAGACTTGAAAATTCTGTTTCTAGATCTGCAGAGTCGAGGACATCCTTGTTGAAGGCCTTATAGAAGGTTCTGTTGTTCATTTCCATCGGGCAAGGACCATAAGTGTTGAATCTTCTGGAATAATATCTGCCTCTGGAATGGGTATGTTTCTTTGTTGTCTGCAAGGTTGTTGTCACTTTTTTATTTCAAGTAACTGCATTTCCTATATTGATTGTGTAAAAAAAAACTGCAGGCTGTACAGGTGGTTTGGGCCGTGGAAATATTCTAAGTAATGGTATTGGCAGTGGTGGTGGGCATGGTGGTAATGGTGGGGCTGCATGGTATAATGGTAATCATGTTGAAGGTGGCAGTTCATATGGGGATGCAAACCTACCCTGTGAACTTGGTAGTGGAAGTGGAAGTGGCAACTCTACTTATATCACTGCTGGGGGTGGTATCATAGGTATGCCAAAGTTTGTGTTTGGGCCAGTTAATGTTTCTTTACGATAATGGAAGATGTTATTGCCACTAGATTTCTTCTTTAATTTGTATTCTTGTTTTGTATTATCTGTTAAGCAGTTGTTGGTTCGTTAGAACATCCTTTGTCGAGTTTGTCCATTCAAGGTTCTGTAACAGCTGATGGAGAGAATTTTGGATCGGTAATCAGAAATGAAGGATTCACAAGATTTGACAATTCTACTGGAGGTCCTGGGGGTGGATCTGGTGGCACTATACTACTGTTTCTCCATACACTTACCATTGGGCAATCAGCTGTGCTTTCTAGTATTGGGGGATATAGCAGTTCTAATGGAAGTGGTGGTGGGGGTGGTGGAAGAATTCATTTTCATTGGTCTGACATTCCCACTGGTGATGTTTATCTGCCAATTGCTAGTGTGGAAGGCGACATTCAGATCAGGTATTTCCATTGCATGTTTATGCTGCAACTCTTCTATCTTGTTTTTATTATGATTTTGCATATTATTTTTCAGCTTGTAGTCAGTTTCATTTTTCTTGTCAGTCAACTTTGCTGTGTTTTTAACCAACAATAAGTTGTCACCAGTGTCTGATGTTTTGTTCCATTTTTTTTTTTTTCTATCTATCCTTTCTCTCTATATCCGAAGTAGGATATTTCTATAATTTTTTTCGTTCCCTGTCATCACGGTAGCAGCTTCTTAGATAGGTATTGTTGCAGAAAATAGTATTATGAGAAGGCAGTCAACTATGTTTTTTGTTTCTCTGTTAGAAAATTAAGTATGATAAAAGAGATAAGTCCATCTGGAACAAGGATAAGTCATCCTCAGGAGGTGGAAAATTTAAAAAAATAGTAGAGGCAAAAATATATAAAGGAAACTTGGGAAGCAGCAAAGCTGCCCAATACCTTTGCACATAAGAGTTCGATGCCACTTAAAATAGCCCTGGGAAGAGAGAGAGAGAGAGAGAGAGAGAGTAAGAACATAACCCTTTGTCCAATTATTTAAGGGCATAAAACACCCTTAAAGATTTTGCACTGTACTGCATCCAGATGCACCTGATAATTGCCAATTAGCACTTCTGGCCTTTCTACTCTTGTCAAACCCTATAAATTGTATCCTAAAAGACTGCTATAGCATAGAAGGACACTTCCAGTGGTCATCACTCATTTCAGATCCTGAAATGTTTGAGGTCTGTGAATCTGTAGCAAACTTTGTTGGTGTGGTGGAGATTGTAATTAGAAGATAACTTCTATTGTTTTTATTGTTAGATTTGGAGTTTTAAACTTATAATTTTTATCTTGTATTTTTTTAATAATTTAATTGGAATACACTGACAATGTAATGATTTTTTACAATCATTCAATCATGAATTGTCATCTATGATTGGATTGTTCACTTTTGTAATAATTGCTTTTGAATGTCATATCGAGGATGATTTTTAAAAATATTGCAGTCAAAATCTTTACACTGTCAGTATATCAAAATCAAGTCCATTAATCCCATAATGATATTAGCTTGTATATGCTAATAATGGTAATGATTCCCCTCCTTGGACATGTGACATGCTTGTCTTGGGATTGGAAGGGAACTATGTGTAACTCCAAGGAGTGATTGTAGTTCCTCACTTCTGTAAACTTAAAAAATATCGTCTTTTTTGGTTGAATTTGTAATTTTCTTTTTCCATTGGAGTTTTCTAATTTTTCTCTCAATTTCATTTCAGTTTCTATCCTTGCCTTTTGTTTGTATCATCATGGAAGTTTCATAACTTTATAATTGTATCTGCTTATGATAGGGGAGGAAAGGGTATGGGCCAGGGTGGCTCTGGATCTAATGGGACAATAACTGGGAAAGATTGCCCCAAAGGCTTGTATGGTACCTTTTGTGAGGTATATTTTCTTTCCACCTTCCCCCAATTGTTACATTTCCATATTTATGAAGCTAGCCTTTTGATCATGTGTTTCCGTATTTATTGAATGTGTGACCTTATTCTACATTTCTGTTTACTAGTAGTTTATCTAAATGTGTTACTTTTTTAAGGGCTAGTAGTTTTAGTATAATGACCATCATCACCATTTAGGTTATGCTTTTTTTTCCAGCCACAATATGGTTGTCGGTTTGAGTGTAGGATGTTGATTACATTTCTGACACTGATGTTCGGGTATATCTGAGGATAGTTTTACTTCAAACTTTTGGTGGGATTATACTCGAATTATTAATGTGCCAACTTTTAGTAGACATGAAACCAACATCTAATGGTTAAATGTGTTTGGAGGATATGTGGAAGGCACTTGTTGTTGTTAGGTTCTATGATATTTTTACTGTAACCACAACTTGATGTTCTGGGTTGACAAGAGTCTGGCATTTTGAGTATATTTCTGGCAATGATACACTGATAAATCTAAAGAGAAGCTGACCTTTATTTGGAGGACCGGTAGTGAATGTTAATGAAAATATGTCAAGCTTCTGATGCTTGTCACCCCAATAATATGCTGGTGTTTCAATATTTATGTTCTATGTGTACGTGTAACTTTGTTAGAAGGACCTATACTCTGCCATTTCTTAGTAGTAAAATTTAATTCTTACAAAAATGGAAATTTTATGCCATTCTGTAATGTCCTATTCCTTTCTGTTCCATTTCAATCATCATCAGACATTACATGGCCTTTAGTTGAAAAATATTCCTTGAAATCACTCCGTTTACAAAGCTTTAGCATAGCATAAATTTTTTACAATTTGTTACTTTGTGGAATTTTACTTTTGCAGAAGCTTTTTAAGGCTTTGTTGGCTGAGACATATTGTCTTTTCTTTTCTCATATTTTCTACTGTGCCAATAAGTGTAGTATATTTTTAACTATTTCTAGCCGAGTAGGCTGCTTTGAAGCTTTATATAAGACTGGAAAAAGGAAAATTTGTCCTTACAATTCATTGCTCTATAGTAAATCTATATTAAAAAAGGTCATATCTCATACATTTTACCAGGATAGTAAACAGATTTAAGGGTGTTGTGGCAGTAAATTAGTGTTGGTATTGAAAGGATTCAGTGTAACTATAAATAAAATACAAGCCTAGTAACTTGAAATATTCCGATAATAAACTCTAATAAAATTTGGGCAGTTGAAAAGTGTTGGATTTGACTGCAGATTTTCGGGTAACGATGTCACTGACAATGATGGTAGATTTTTTAGCTTTAACTCACCTTAGAAAAATCCAGTGTGCATTTTAATTACTTGCGCATTGTGGCTACTAGTGCTTAGAAGATGAAAACTCTTTATTTTGTTGCTATGTCATAGTTACAAGCATTTTGTTAATCATTCTTGGCATGAACCTATTCTGATTTGGCAACATCAAAATTGGTGAGGCTACTCTATCTTGGTGCTGGTGAGGCATTTGACTGACCACTGCTTTAAACTACTGGATTAGAGGAGGGTTACTCAAATTATTAGGAGTTTTGTTTACCCTTTTTGCCGCATGTTCTATTGCTACTTTATTGCTTTCCTTTTTTTTTTACTTAACTGATGCTTGTACTTCCATCATTTCTATTCTTTGGCTTTTATATTTCTTGCTTGCCTCCAGGAATGTCCTGCTGGGACTTACAAAAATGCTAGTGGATCTGATAAATCTCTTTGTCGCCATTGTCCTGTGAACGAGCTTCCTCATCGTGCTGTTTATATTTCAGTCCGAGGTAGATTTTATAATTTAATGGATGGTTACATAGTTTCATTCTGATATCATTTAGTTTGAAGTATTTATTGTGGAATTGAATGATTTGTATACCTCTGTCTGTCATTTTTTTATATATTTATTCTGAGTGGTAAAATGGTATAATGTGACCCCCTTCTTCATAATATTTTCCAAAAACTGCCCATTTTATTTTAATCTCTGGTGCATCAATGCTTAATTTGCCATTTTGTCCTTTTATGCAGGTGGTATTACTAAAACCCCTTGCCCTTACCAATGTGTTTCGGACAGATATCATATGCCTGACTGTTATACAGCTCTTGAAGAGTTAATTTACACATTTGGTGGGCCTTGGTTATTTGGCCTTTTTCTCACGGGTCTCTTGATCTTGTTGGCACTGGTGCTCAGTGTTGCTAGAATGAAATTTGTTGGGGTTGATGAATTACCAGGCCCTGCACCCACCCAACATGGTTCTCAAATAGATCACTCCTTCCCTTTCCTTGAGTCACTAAATGAGGTTTTTCTCAAACCATGTGGTTCCTTTTCAGTTTCCATATTCTGACATTTTTTCTGAATTTAAGATCAGCGTGTGCCCCTTAACAGTATAGCTATTTTGTTTTTATTTTCAAGATTTTTTATTATTGGTGATGACAACAACATGATGCATAGGTGATGGAGACAACCAGAGTTGAGGAGTCCCAGAGTCATGTTCACAGAATGTACTTTATGGGACCTAATACTTTCAGTGAACCCTGGCATCTACCACATACAGCATCAGAGCAAATAAAGGATGTCGTGTAAGCAAATCATTCTTCTGTTTGATCATTATAAGATCCCATGGTTGAAATTTGAGGATTTCAATTTTTTTTATTGTAAATTATGTTATTTGGTTTTGATATTGAAATGGAAACCTTCCAACATTTTACATGGCAGTTATGAGGGTGAATTCAATACATTTGTGGATGAGATTAATGCTATAGCTGCTTATCAATGGTGGGAGGGAGCAATATATAGCGTTCTTTCTGTTCTTGCTTACCCACTTGCGTGGTCCTGGCAACAGTGGCACAGGAGATTGAAGTTGCAACGATTACGGGAGTTTGTTCGATCAGAGTATGATCATGCTTGCCTTCGGTCTTGCCGATCACGAGCCCTCTATGAAGGGATCAAGGTTTGACTTGTTTATATACTCGTTGAACTTGTGAAGAGTGAAATATGTATCTGTTGCATTCATTAAGTATGTATTACTGAATACATGCTGATTGATCAGTTTGTTTTTGTTCCAATTTCAGACATGGTTAGTTGTATTTCTGTAGTTAATAATCACCAACGATATGTCATCAGATTTCAGTTTATTGCATTATGTTGATTGTATCAATTATCTTTCATAGATAGACAGGTTACATGAAGAGATCATTAATTCAAAACTATTTGGCATGTTGATAGCTGGTGGGAGATAAAAATTTCTCAATAATTTTCCTTTGCTGCCTGATGTCAGTGTCATGTATGTTGTAATTTTGAATGAAAGAGTTATTTCTGTTTATTTTTAAAGTAGCTTTCCTACCTTTAAGTTTTTGGGGTACTTCCTTGTTCCACTATCTGGGGCTCTATTTAAACCAACCAATTAAGAATTCTTATCTTCACGTTATTTGAAATCAGAACAGGTTTAAATATTTAATGAGGTGTCATAATGCTAATTGGCCTATAAAAATATAGGTGAATGCAACTTCTGACCTGATGCTGGCATATGTGGACTTCTTTCTTGGTGGGGATGAAAAGAGGATCGACCTTCCTCCTAGATTACATGAAAGGTTCCCAATGTCATTGCCTTTTGGAGGTGATGGAAGTTATATGGCTCCATTTTCCCTTCACAATGATAATATCCTTACCAGCCTCATGAGTCAGGTTTGTTTATTTCTTTCGGGGAACTCTATTTTATGCACAGATGTGCATCTTTACTTATGCTTTACTTTTTGTTCTATTCTAATGGAATTTAATTACATGCAAACTTTTAATGGTGTTTGCAGTCAGTGCAACCTACAACCTGGTATAGATTGGTTGCTGGACTGAATGCACAACTACGTTTGGTACGCCGGGGAAGACTACGAGTAACATTTCGGCCTGTCCTTAAATGGCTTGAGACTCATGCCAATCCTGCATTGAGTGTCCATGGTGTGCGTGTTGAACTTGCCTGGTTTCAGGCTACAAGTAGTGGGTATTGCCACTATGGGCTTATGGTATATGCTCTTGAGAGTGGTCATCCAGCCTCGGGAGGAAGTGCCGATGGAGCTTTAAGAACTGAGGAAAGATCAAGGTAATCCTTTGTACATGAGGTGTGCTACCATGTTTTCGTATTATCTTCATGAGAGATTAAAAAGATGATGTTCCAATAATGTTTAGAGGAATGTAGTATGATTTTTGAATACTTGTTGCTCTGTTTGTTTACAAATTTTGGTTTCCAGGGCTCAGAGTGTTAAAAAGGAACATCCTTTTGGGTTTGCAAGAAGCAGAGCTCATTTAAGCCCTGGTGGAAGAACAGAGGACAATTATATGAGGCGACAAGTGCATGGAGCTGCTATAGATATAAACAATTTGCAGATGCTTGACGAGAAGAGAGATATCTTTTATCTTCTCTCTTTCATACTTCAGAATACAAAACCTGTTGGGCATCAGGTATTTCTAGGATTAATAGTTTTTACCGATTTGGTTGTGGTAGTCCTATTTAAAAACTGATTTTTTTTTTCTTATGTGTTGACTGCAGGATCTTGTTGGTTTAGTAATCTCAATGTTGCTTCTAGGAGATTTTAGTTTAGTATTACTTACTCTGCTTCAGTTGTATTCAATTTCTTTGGTGGATGTCTTCTTTGTGTTGTTTATATTACCTTTCGGCATTCTTCTCCCATTTCCTGTCGGAATTAATGCTCTCTTTAGTCACGGACCAAGGCGTTCTGCAGGCCTTGCACGTCTTTATGCTCTGTGGAATCTTACATCCTACATAAATGTTGTAAGTAATCTATCGAATTTCAGCTGGTTGGGGATATTTGATCCTTCAATCTTAATGTTAATTTGTTGGGTCAATGTACCTTTGCATTTATAACTGATTTTAATTGGGGATCTTGTGTTATTTGTAACTAGGTTGTTGCATTTCTTTGTGGATATATACATTACAACTCTCAATCGTCTTCAAGTAAAAGACACCCGAGCATTCAGCCATGGAGTATCATGTAAGGGTCTTGTTTAACTTTGATTTAAGAGGTCTGTTTATTTGGGAAAATCTTACTCTATCTGGGGATGCATGCGTGCAGGGACGAAAGTGAATGGTGGATTTTCCCTGCTGGATTGGTTTTGTGTAAATTGTTCCAGTCTCAACTCATTAATTGGCATATTGCCAATCTGGAAATTCAAGACCGATCCTTGTATAGTAACGATTTTGAGCTGTTCTGGCAGTCATGATGGTATGTTCTCGGCATTAACTTTTTACCCCTTTTCCCTCCTCTCCCGGTCGATCCATTACATGTTCTCAGTACGGTAATCTAGAATAGATCAAAGATTGGTTGACATAGAGATGTTAGTATTTTGGATAACTCGAGGTGGGGAGAAATAGAACTATAGAAATCCAAAGTAGAACAAGTTGTAGAGGCATTCATTACTGTAACACCTAATGTTCAATAGTTCTTTCCAAAAAAATTCAATCATTTTCACCTTCATTTTTCCTATTTCCTACTGTGTAAATATGAAGTAACTAAGCACATTTTAGAATATGTTAGTTGTTGCCCTTTCTTTTTCCTTTTTATTATTTGTGTTCAATTTGCCCTACCGGGATAATAATTGTGCTTGAGGCGTTATATTTCCCTTACAGTCCTATTCGATGAATTCCTGCTCCTTATTTGGTTCAATTACTTCCATTTGGATTCTCTCAATTATTAAAATGTCTAATTAAGCCTCTAAATATTTAAGTGGTTACTTATATCACATCATATCTAAATTTATGTAATTATTTAATTTGATTTCTTTATTATTAAGTATTTTAATTTTTAAATCAGTAGTATTTTAAATTTACACACCACATTATTAAATAATGTGAGACGATATTGTTAATACTAAGATATAATATTACAATATGAATTGTAGATTTTGTTTATTTTAAAAATATCTTATAATATTCATCAGTTATAGTTTATTTTTGGAACAAGTAAAAAATAAGAGCGTTGACAGGTTTTAATTTAGTAATTTTAATATGTTGCAAAATATTACTTTTTCATGTCTTAATGTATATGGTTTGTGTAACAAATTTAGAGCCTTAGTAAATTGTGAAAACGAATAAGCAAATTATGAAAATACAGCTATACTCGCTTTTTTTTTTTGTGATTTTAAAAATAACTCAAAAATGTGATGCAGTGTTAGTAATACTTTTGTTAATAAGGATTAAAAACTAGTTCGTTCTCTATTGTATTGCTTTTGCTGCTAATCATTCAGACTCTGAAAACGTGTTATCCCCATTATATATCAAAGTAATGCACATTTTTTAATAAATATTAGTTCTATAATTTATTAAGTTTTTGGTCCCTGTATTTATATAGTTTTATATAAATTTGGTCCTATATTTGTAAAATTTATTCAGTTTGGTTCTATTGTGACAAAATTTATTTAATTTAGTCTTTATATTATTAAAATTTATAATGAAGTCTTTAAAATTTGAAGTTTGTTTTAATTCAATCTCTTGTGTTTAATAATATAATTTGTGTCAATTGATGGAAGGGCAAACTTACTACATTTAAAATTTGAGAGACTTAATTAGAAATTTTAATAATATAAGAATAAAATTGAATAAATAATATAAATGTAAGGAAAAAATAATTTAATCTTTTTAAATTAACATTAATTTAATTCTTTTTGTAAGATTGACAAATGATGTTGTCAGTGGATATACTTGATATAAAAAGAGACATCTGAGATTAAATTTTATATAATTAATCTTTGTATTTTTGCAGTAATTTATTTAATTTAATTCTTTGAATTCTCCAATTTTCAATTAACGTAGTGTGAACGTGGTCTTAATCGGAGTTTTTTAAGTTCCTGTATTTAATATTTTGCTAATCTACGTATATAGTTGAAGTTTATAGTAAAATTAATTAATTACTTAATTGCCCACTTGGATATACACTAAATGGGTAAAGGTATTTGAATTTTGTGCCTAGGAGCTTGCATCAATGGTAGCTTGTGTTCATTCTGTGTTTGATTTTACTAGTTATAAATCGTGCGCGATTCTACGTATATATTATGGTTACAAAATACTCCTGCTTGGTAGTACCACCGGTACACAAATTCAGTCATTGTGTTATTGTGTTACTAGTAAGTTTGGTATTCCAATAAAAATGGGGACACATAATTCATGAATATTGTGCAAAAGGACTGGAATACTACAATTTTGAAAAAAATTAAATCCTGGTGAATCAACATATATTATTTTGGTTAAATTATTTCTTTTTGTTCTTGTATTTATATAATCTATTCAATTTGATGGTTTCATTATTGAAAGTTTTAATTAGGTCGCTAATATTTAAATTAACATTAATTTTTCTTTCTGTCAAGTTATCTGTTGTGTCCATCTCAAGCAATAAATTTATATTAATTTAAAGATTTAAGTATTTAATTGGAGTTTCTAATAGTAAAACTATCAAATTGAATAAATTAACTAAATACACACTAACTTATTTGTAGGATAGGTGTTTCAGAACATAATTTGAACTAGCATTCTAGGACACGGACTCTTCCCATGTCGGCTGGAAAAACCTTGAAGAAACATAAACGGAGAGCGAATGCACTGTGGACGTTTCACTTCACAGCAAACGGTTCCGGATTCCACGCAATTTCCTAACGTTTCTAACATTTTTGACAAAAATGTATACCAATAAATTTTCTACATTTTTATTTAATAATAACAAATATGTAAGTCTTAAAATAAAAGTAGTCTATGTTATAAAAAAGTAAAAAAAAATTCATAAAAAATAATAAAAATATAATTCATTATTAATAGGAGGTCTTATTTCAGCATAATAAATAAGCGGGTAAGAATATTTGGCCATGTGGAAATTATAACTTTTACACAGTTTTTGTTGACTTTTATGATTAGCTTAAACGGAAATCCTAATATAATTCGTTATTGGTCAATACAATCTCAAAAGCTTCAGGTTTTAATGTATACACTAATGTCAAATCTATAGAAAATTATAGAAATCTATACATTAACGTTAAATTGAGTTTAAATCATCATAAGTTGAAGACAGACAAGACGACGAGGTACTATCTACAGTCATCAAGCGATGGAAAAATTTGAGTGGTAAAGGTCTCAACAAAAACAACCCCATTTACATTTTCTTTAATCACTAGAGATTTACAAGTTGAAAATACATATGATTACATCTTCAAGATATACTGTGAAGCTGCTGCACTAATCAAATTAACCGCACGAGCAGGAAGTCAATCTCCCTCTGCATCTCCTTCATGTGCTATCAAATTGCTTCTTTCTGCATCGTTGGTGGTGCATTGATGCAAGTGGGGAGAAGAAAATATATTCTTCTGAATGTCATCGGAGGAAAGTGAATTCACAAAATTAGTGGTATTGCCGCTAAGCACTGTGGTGACATGGGGAGAATCAACGTCAATGCCTCCGGCAGAATTTGGTCCGCTTTTACCGCTACCTATAACCAGCATGCATCGTTAGAGATAACCACTTCTTTCAAAATAAAACCAAGTAATTGTTCAGGAGGACAAATAACCTGGAAGACTAGGGGCAGGAGACGTGCTTGACAACGCAGGTGACGTTCCACTTCCTCTTTTCATCTTTGACTGCAAAGCAGAACTTGCCGTAAGTAATGATTAATGGACAGCTTATAAAAGACACACTACTCATTCTCAATTTTACCTAGGCAACAAAAATTGTACAAATTTTGTGATATCAATTAGTCCCTTAGGATTAAAATGTCATGTAGACAAGTACTCCTAACTTGTAGTAGTTCGCAATTCAATTACCATGTGATGATTTGAAAAGCTAAAAGTCAAATGAAAAGGGTTTGAAAGTCAAGCACCCTTCTCAAATATGCTATGAGGAGGTTTGTTTTTGCTATAAGATGTTCTGGTACAGCGAAGCAATGAACTTCAGTAAGCATTTACCATACCTTCGAAATTTCTTCACAATGCTTTACAACTACTGAGATATTTGCACAGCGACCATGTGATAGCACATAGGCCCACAATAGAAGCTTCCTTGGTATGCTCAGATCAAGTGCTTCAATCCCAGCTGTATTTGGGTTGAATGATATCTGTGTTACTAATTGAGATGCAATCAAATAAAAGTTGAGTCCGGAGGTAAGCACTATCGAAGAACTCTCCCGATAAAAATTATAGCATGCTCTGAGCAAAGTGTTTGCAGTTTCCAAATTCTCATCAGAAGCTTTGTTGATAATAATATTTTTTATTTTTGCTAAAATGGAGCTCCATCTTGTTTCAATCTTTTCCAAATGAGTTGGATCTTCAAAAGCTGTACTCCATAATTCATTTGGCTGCAAATCAATGCAGAGCATGTGGCTATTATCCATCCCACCGTCAGTCAAATTAAGGACCTGAATCCCGTTTGAGAACCCACATGACAATGGAGTTATTTGTGCCAAATTATATACAAGAGATCGGCACCAAGCCACAGAAGCATGCCTGCCAACTTCTGCAGAATTACTGTCTGAAAACTTTGGATTCTTAGAACGCTTCCGAATCTTCTCATTTATTGCTTCAAGAGTTTCCAGTTTTCCATTTTTCTCCAATAATACAATATAGTCATGAAGATATCTGCAAAGATTAGAGGATCGAAATTAGTTAATTGGTTAATACAATTGAAAACCAAATGGCAAACACATTGTATTTCAATCGAAAGAAGCTCAGTGAAATAATTTGTTCAAAAATGTCATATATTAGTTTAAATCTTATTACCCATATATGATACTATCTGACATATCTGAGCCTTCAATTTCAGTCAAGCTGCATATTTCTGGCCATAAGCTCCCTTGTTCCATGAACAATGCAAACATTCTCTCCAGCACATTGTCAGAACTGCTCACTGAACCAGAGGCAGTAGCCTGAGAATGGCAGATAGTTGAAATCAGAGCCTTAAGATACCTTCCGATAGCCACTGGTATAAGATCTTCAATGCACAATGAAAACTGCATTTATGGTGGAAATGAAAGACAAACAAAAAATGTTACAATACTATCAAACAACATAGGCAAAAATGACAAGAAATGATGTAGGTCATAGTTGACGGGTGACTAATAATAACATAAAATATTGCTGGATTCTAGACAAAATAAAGATATTTTACCCTTGTTTATTATTAGGCAAGGAGAAGGGTGGTGCACAGGACACACATAAATAAAACACAAATAGTCAAGCCTCAAGCTGCTTAAGAAACATATTTGAAGGGTCTTGGAGGGGAAGAAGCAAAAAAAATGAATAATTACTGCACAATTCATTCTATTATTGTTGACAAATACATACTAGATTTAATTGACAACAAGAACTTCCAAGTTTTTATACAGAGGTAAAACTAATCCACTTAGATTTGGATTCACTAGTTAATCAGTTATGTTATATAAAAAAGAAATGAAAATTTCGAAGAGAAAGGAGGACAGGGAATCCCCCCGAGTCAAAGTACAAAACAGAAAACAGAAAATAAATCAAAGTCTTGGATGAGAGTTTTCCCCGGACATATTTGTTGAAAATCTCAAATCGTCTACCTTATGTCATTTGGTATGGTTTAAATACATGTTAAGTTACTCTACATATAACCAATTGGTTTTATGTTGGAACTTAACATGGTATCAGAGTCAAAGCTTAACATCTTTCCGGTTATTGTCTTGGACCAAGAGTTGACCTTTCGTTGTGGGTCAAAAATACCCTTTGCCTAGTCCGGCACGCTTAATTGGAGGGGACGTGTTGAAAGTCCCACATCGCCTACCTCATGTCTCATGTCATTTGGTATGGTTTAAATACATTTTAGGCTACTCCACATATTTCCAATTAATTTTATGTTGAACCTTAACAATATCTAATGGTAAATTCTTCAATTCAGGATAAGATTTTACTCTGGTCTTGAAGGGGCTTCCTTCCCTTGAACCCATACAAATTGTAAATCCATATCTTTAGAAGTAAATTCTCATCACCTAATTGAACTAAACCAATCTTAGTCTTACTAGTAAAAAGAAACAAGCCAAATCATCAAACAATTCACATTAATCAAGTGCAAGAAACAGTCATAAAAAGGTGCTTCCATGACAACAAATGAAGCATAAACTGTAGCAGTTTTCATTTACTGACGACGTGTAACTCAAGCAGTAAATCAGGACTCTGGAATTTACCCGCTTATCTGCTCGAAGAGCAGCATACGAACGCTCAAGAATACATTTATCTCCAGTTTCCTCCAATAGTTTGAGATAAAACAGCAAATACTTTCGAATGCAAGTAATAAATTTTCGAGAACTCTCTGGTAAGTTAACCTCAAGGGCTTTTTTGTTCCCAGCAGAACCTGGTGTCTTGCGCCTGATATTAAATGCAAAATAGGTTAGTCCTAGGTTGGGAACTTATTGCTGTTTGTTCCTCCTACATAACATGGATTTAAAATCCATTAAATGTTACTTTATTTTGAAAAGGGAATCCCTCAAGTTACACAAGGCAATTTGGGTAAAATATCTTTTAATTGAGACACAAAAAAAAAAAGGTTCCAAGAGACTATATCTTTCAACTCTTCAAAGTTTTTGTTAGGAAACTAATTAACATTAACAAAGTATTAATCATGCATTCTTAAAAATTGGCAAATCAATTGTTAGTGACAAAATGCCATCTCATTAATCAAATTAAAAAAACTTATAAAACGAAAGGGTAAGAACAATTATACCTTCCTTTTTTTACCATGCTGTCAATTTCCCACATATTTATCGTAAATGATGAGCGTGAAGATTTGAAGCAGAAAGATAGATGATCTTTTGCCCTCTCTATATCACCACTCTCACCTCTTTTGTACAGCCCTTGAGCCAGCATGTATCTGGCCTTATGGAAATGTTTGAGATCCCCCTCCACACACGTTTCAAGAGCAGAAAGGCAATCGTTGTAAAGCATAGACCATACAGTATCCAATTTGGGCAACTTATCATGGTTTGTTTCCATAAAATTGGCATTAATGCATCTCTCCTTTGTATTAATAAATGAACTATCCACACTAGTTAGGATACTTGCTGCACCTTCTTTGACAGATTGATTAAAAGAGTTTGCCGAGAGAACCTGTTGAAGACCAAACAATAGAAAAAATATAGATCAAGTGCCCATCTAGTCAATAAAAAAATTGAAGGTTAACCTTTTAATTAAATAACTGCATCTGTAAAGTACAGAAAAACAAGATATGACAGTTAGTACAATCAGAATGAATGGACAATGTCAAAGACAAATGAATAAAGTGATAACAAAATAGAATTTAGTGAACAGAAAAGGGAGGAAAACCTTCAAAATTTCCAAATTCTGCTTTCCATGCTTAAATAATAATTTCAAGCGTGAGGCATGCATCCTATAGACAGGATCAACAGCTGATGTGTTCAAAGCAATAGCTTTATTGTAATATGATATTGCAATTTCATGTGAATATCCAAGTTTTTCACTGAGTTTACCCAAGTAAAAGGCATGCAACCAATCTTGCCTACACGAAGAATCAAGCAGTTCATAAACATTACATCAAAGCTAGAGAAGTGCAGAGAATAAGAATATACAAGGAAAAAGTATATACTTAAGTGTGAAGGCTTTCTTAAAATGTTTCATTGAGTTCTCACAAAACATCATCCATGCTGTATCCTTTAAGGGCAAAACAGATCTCTGATCATAAAATGGGACTACATTTTGAAGACTGTCATAGTATACCAATGCCAATAACTCATGTATCTCACACTGGAAATACAACAAAACCAAGAAAAATGTTAAATACATAAATAAACAATACTATTACCAAGGTAATATTGATATCATGAAGATTCTAGAGTCTATGATTCAAGTAAATGTTGCAAGCATACAAATTCATAACATAAAACTTGAACGTTTTATATAGATTTTTACCGCACAATTTTCTTAATCTTATGATCAGGCATTTAACGTGACCAAATAGCTAGCATAATCAATGAATGGTCTGTCAATGGATATTAAGGATATCAATCAAACCCATACCAATGGGGACATTTGCATGGAACTTTTGTGGGTATATAAACATTGGTTTTGCAGTGATATTGTTAGAAAGTGGACGGTAAGCCTAACTCAACCTAACAAAATCAACTTATTAAGCTAAGTTTGCCTTCTATTTATTATATACTATAATTTGGCCATATTTTAGTCAATGTGAGATTCCAACACCCACTAGACATCTCAAAAACATGAGATTGGACTATTTGTGGGTGGTCAGATAACTCTTTGAATAATAGGTACAACAAAGCTTACTAGATAGTCTTTGATACCTTATTAGAAAACAGATTTAAACCTAACTTAACCCTAAAACCTTACTTATAAGGTGAGGTTTGCATTTACGTATATACTATACTTTAATCATATGTCAATATGGGATCTCCATAAAGGTTATAAATAGAAATATACCTGTTGGGCAGATGTCTTTGCCAAAGCTAAACTCATTAAGAGGCACCGTCTACTCCTCCTTCGGCTTGTTTCCACTCTCGCAGATAAAGTAGCATTCTTCCTCCACCCTACTACATTAACGTGCTTGCTACCGTCATTTAACAGCAAATCTACTTCCTAGCTCAGTGCAACAAAGGACCGGTTATAAACTATAAGGGAGTGTATTTAGAAATTAAGATAATGATGTATATTAGTAAGTTCATGGTTTAACAAGTCAAATAAGTTTTTTAACTTACCTCATCATAAATATTTCCAAGTCGCTGCCAGCTTTCAAAGTGCAGAGGATTGAAGATGAGATCATATTTGAAGAGCTTTGCATTTTGTTGAACAAATTCTTCCCCTTCCTTGGTCAGCACAAATCCAGGCCACTTATCTGTTGCACTCATTTCCTCAGACAGAGCCAAGAAATAATACAAGTTACAGTAGACATCCAAATATGGCTCAGACCTGAAAGCCAAATACAATTTGAGATAACCTTCAGAAGCCAAAATCAAGGAATATCATGGATGTATTGTAGCCATTAAATTTAAATCAGAAGAGGCATTTAATTAAAACAATTTAAAAAAAAAAAGCATCTCTGTACTGTACAATGTATACCTCCTCAACAATGTTGCATTATACTGAACAAGGCCACCCACATCAGGAAACATTCTCTTAGTAATAGATTCAAGAAATCCATCAGACCCGGCCTCCTCTGAGAGCTTTTCTTCGCATAGATTAGGATCATCTAGGAACTTATCTATAGGGTTTCCTTCCAAGAGGGCCTCTGGTGGCTGAAGAAAGTGCTTCCTGATAGCTCTTAAAACTCTACGAAGTTTGACCAGTCCTGTCCTCTAATACATGATTTTAACGCAAAACAAAATCAGAAATGAAATTTTCTGTAAAATATTCCATAGACAAGTTGTAATATACAAGTTATGGATTGAGAAAACTCACAGAAGATGCCTTTGCATAGGGAAGAACGTACTTGAAAACATCAGCACATTGTTCTTTGGTTTGATAATCTCCTCGGCTTGTGTTTTTGTGCATCACTAAATCATCCTCATACGATGAATCAGATCTTAGATGTAATCCATATAAACAGAAAAAGCACTGATCTAAGGCACAGTCAATTTTAGACTCAAGTTCCTCCCGTTCATCTTCAGAAAGTTCATTTCCACATTCAATCAATTGATTGCTTGAATTTTCATCCTTAATTAACTTACTGTCAGTGCCAGCAACTCCATGATTTTCACATTCTACTTCCTTGCTGTCTTTGTGGTTGTCTTTATCATGAACCCTACACAATGAAATATCTTTGGATATTAATCCTTCAGAAACATCCTTTTTAACCGAATTAATTTCATCAACCTTTTTGGTCCAATCCATCTGGATGCCTAATGCATCTGATTTTGATTCTTCGACAGACACATTGACAAGACTGTTTCTGGACAATTCTTCACACGGCATTGATTCTTTATGGTTAACGCTGGATTTAAGCTTCATATCCAAGGCTAAAAGATGCTTTATTGCAAATCTAAGAAATGTTTCTTCTTCACCTTTGCCACCTTCACCCAAACAGCAAAGCCCATATTCAGCAAGCAAATCATGTGTTGCAACAATTAAATCAACCTGAGTTAAGAATGCAGAAAAGAATAGTAGATGTTTTCAATAAAAAAAAGAATCAATAAAACAATCAAATCACTTAAAAGTACAATTTTTCCAAGAAGAAGATAACTAACTTGAGTTTTGATAGGTGTGGTTGGGCTAAGATGCTGGAGTTTGCAGAAAACAATGACTGCATCAACAAAGCAGCGGCTTTCAGCTTGATCAGAAAGTACTTCTGCTGAGGCTTTATTGCAGACTAGTATGTTGGCAACATAGCTCATGATTAGCAACAGCAGAGATTGCATTTGACAAATGCTGTGTGTTGGAACAGAAAAACCCTCCTGCAAGTATAAGAACACATGCTTTCACCACAAAAACCTTTTATATTCAAATATCAAGAAAAAAAGAAGGTGCTATAAGCAAACATGTTACATGGACCCGTGTTAGCAATCACACAGATATGTGTCTACTTTTTATTGTAAATATATTGAGAGGAAGTATAACAAGGAGGACAATGAACTATCGTTCAAAACAGAAATAGAAATAATGACATAGGAAGAAAGAAAATCAAACAATGCCACAGTGCAACCCAGCATATCTAACAATTTATTCCAACGGAAAAGAGCCACACAACAGTAAAGAAATAATTGGGCCATAATCTCCAAACTCAAGTCACACATCACATATATATCAGGGAAAAGAGCCCATGTGAGCCCTACAAATCAATAAAAAGGCCATTATTATTACTCATATTGAGAGTCCTGCACTACTTCCACATAGTTGAAGGTCATAAATTTTACTTTGAAGAACAGAGTTCAACAAATGAGTTTTGTCTCAACAAAACCTGGTCCAAAATAAAAATTAAGCCCAACTCTAAAGCTTATTAGTTTGTGTGGGAAATCAAATAGTATTTTAGGAAAGAATAAATCAGGAAATTTGTATATTTCTTTGTAATCTGTACAGATTTGAATAATTAGGAACAATCCCATAAATCAAGGGATCCTAGCATAAAATAGAGTTATTATATTTCCTAAAATAGCTTAGATCTCCTGTATATATCTTATATCATCTCTTTGTATTGATATAATAAAAATCATATTTCAGTTAATCTAATTTTCCAGATGGTATCAGAGCTTCCTATCGAAAGCTCTGTCTGCGCGCGATAAACCCTAAGACGGCAGCCTGCATTGTTGCTGCATATTTCTTAACACTAAGACGGCAGCCTGCATTGCTGCTGCATTTTTTTTAATCCTAAGATGGCAACCTGCATTGCTGCTGCATTTTTCTTAATCCTAAGACGACAACCTGCATTGTTGTTGCATCGCACATTTTTGCTATAATGTAAAGGGAAGAGGAGATAGAAAGGGTGAAAACCGTTCTTAGTAAGCTGGAAAAACCTACAGGTATGTGTTCTTTGGCATACTCAGGTAAGTTTCCACCTTCTTTTGGATTAAATGTCTCATATACGCCTTTTAACCATCATTGAATATTGGACTCTGGAGCCACAGATCACATGACACCATTATCCAAACACTTCTCCACATATTCCCTATGTCCCAACAACAAGAAAATTGTCACAGCAAATGGAACCCTTATAATTGCAGCTGGTCAAGGAAATATCCAAATCAATCATTTAATAACCTTAAAAGATGTTCTCCATGTCCCAAAGCTGTCCACTAACCTAGTGTCTATACAAAAACTTATAAAGGATTTGTCATGTAAAGTTGTTTTTTTCAACGATCATTGTGTATTTCAGGACAAGGATTCGGGGAGGATGATTGGACATGCTAGAGAATGGAATGACCTTTATTATCTCGAAGATCCAAGTCTGCCCAGCAAGAATAGAATCTCTCACTCCTTCATATCTGAATCCTTGATGACCAACAGAGAAAAAATCATGCTTTATCATTGTCGGTTGGGACATCCCTGTTTTGGAGTTATCAAAATTATGTTTCCCTCTCTGTTTACCAAGTTAGATGTTGAGAGTCTTCATTGTGAGGTGTGTGAACTTGCTAAGCACAAGCGTATATCTTTTCCAATAAGTAATAGAATTAGCAATTTCCCTTTTTATCTTGTTCATACTGATGTATGGGGACCTTCTAATATTCCAAATGTGTCTGGTACTCGATGGTTTGTCACCTTTATAGATGACTGTACAAGGGTCACTTGGGTTTTCCTACTTAAACAAAAATCAGAAGTCAGTTCTGTCTTCCTAAACTTCTACTCCATGATAAAAAATCAGTTTGGTGTTAATATTAAGAGGCTTAGGTCAGATAATGCCAAAGATTACTTCAATCATGTCCTTAATTCTTTTTGTCAAAAAGAAGGTATAATTCATGAGTCCTCTTGTGTCAAAACACCACAACAGAATGGGGTCGCAGAGAAGAAAAATGAACATCTATTAAATCAGACTCGGGCATTGTTGTTCCAAAAAAGTGTCCCAAAAAATTTCTGGGGGAAGATGTCCTTACAGCAACATAGCAACATACCTTATCAATAGACTACCCTCTAGAGTCTTAGGATCAAAAAGCCCTATGGAAGTTTTGTCGTCTTTCTATCCAAACTTGTCTACTACAAATAATCCTAAACCAAGAGTTTTTGGGTGCATCTCATATGTCCATATTCATAGTACAGACAGGGGAAAACTTGATCCTAGAGCCTTAAAGTGTGTCTTTGTTGGTTACTCACCCACTTACTCACCCACTCAAAAAGGATATAAATGTTACCACCCCCCATCCAAAAAATTCTGTGTCTAGGGATGTTACCTTCAATGAACAAGAGAGCTATTTCCATCAACCTTATCTTCAGGGGGAGAGTTTCAGGGAAGATAATGAAGATAAGGAAAGTAGTAATTCTGGTTTTCCCATTCTTCCAGACTTGATATTTGAACCTAAAAGAGATCAAATTGATGTTGTAACAAATGAAACAAGTCAAGGAATTGGTCAAAAAAAGGAAGTTGGTCAAGAAAGTGAAATTAATTGTGAAGCTGATCAAGAAGATGTTGAAGTTGGAAAATTTGGTAAGAAGCTGGTATACTCAAGGAAGACTAAGGCCATTCCAGGATCAAGCCATGTTCAAGAATCCAACTCGACTCCAGAAAAAGAGGTAACAATTTTTTCTCCAGCTGTGCAGGTTGAAATTGAAACCCAAAATGATCCTGACCTCCCAGTTGCCATTAGAAAAGGAACAAGAAAATGCACCAAACAGCCACTCTACCCTCTCTCAAATTACCTGTCCTTTAAAAATTTCTCTCCTACCCATAAAACCTTCCTAGTAAACCTAAACACTGCATTTCTACCTAATACCCTATCTGAGGCATTGTCTGACAGAAAATGGAGGCAAGCCATGGATGTAGAGATGGAGGCATTGGAGAAGAACAACACTTGGGAGTTAGTCACCTTACCAATAGGAAAGAGACCAGTTGGATGTAAATGGGTCTATACAATGAAATACAAGGTTGATAGATCAATTGAGAGATATAAGGCAAGACTAGTTGCCAAAGGGTTCACCCAAACCTATGGAGTTGATTATTTGGAGACCTTTGCTCCGGTTGCCAAAATGAACACAGTTAGGGTGATATTGTCCCTTGCTGCCAATTATGGTTGAAACTTGGAACAATTTGATGTTAAGAATGCTTTCCTACATGGAGACCTTGAAGAAGAAATTTATATGGAGATACATCCGGGATATGGTAAAGATGTTGTTGCCAACACTGTTTGCAAGTTGAAAAAGGCATTATATGGGTTAAAACAGTCCCCCTGTGCATGGTTTGGCAGGTTTACTAAAGTTATGACAGGTCTGGGTTACAAACAAAGCCAAGGGGACCATACTTTGTTTTTTAAACATTCAAAGTCAGGGGGAGTAACAATATTATTGGTATATGTGGATGACATAATATTAACTGGAGATAATAAAGAAGAGCAACAATTATTGAGTCAATGCTTAGGCAAGGAATTTGAGATCAAGATCTTGAGAAAACTAAAATATTTTTTGGGAATTGAAGTTGCTCACTCCGAGAAAGGGATATTTATATCTCAGCAGAAATACATCACTGATTTGCTCAAGGAAACTGGCAAGGCAGCTTGCAAACTCGCTAGTACCCCATTAGAACCAAACCTAAAGCTTGGAAATGCAGAAGAAGATGTTGTTGAAAAAGATATGTACCAAAGATTAGTAGGCGGACTTATATATTTGTCGCATACCAGGCCAGATATTGCCTATGAAGTGAGTTTAATTAGCCAATTTATGCATAGCCCAAAGGAGACCCATTTACAAGCTACCCACATAATTTTACGAGTACCTTAAAAGAACTTCGGAAGAGGGATTCTATTCAAAAGGAATGGTAATGTGAAGCTTGAAGCCTATACTGATGCCGATTATGCAGGGTCAATTGTGGATAGGAGGTCAACTACAGGATATTGCACCTTTCTTGGAGGAAATCTTGTGACTTGGAGAAGCAAAAAGCAGGTGTAGTGGCTCGGTCCAATGGTTGAAGCGGAATTCGAGCCATGGCACAAGGTATATGTGAGTTGCTATGGCTTAAAATCATCTTAGAAGACTTGAGGATAAAGTGGGAAGAACCTATGAAGCTCTATTGTGATAATAAGTCAGCAATCAGTATAGCCAACAACCCAGTGCAGCATGATAGAACAAAGCATATTGAAGTAGACAGACACTTCATCAAAGAAAAGCTTGATAGTGACTTGATATGCACTCCATATGTGTCCTCTCAAGACCAAATTGCAGACATTCTTACCAAGGGATTGGGCTGCCATAATTTTGAGAAGATTGTATCCAAGCTGGGAATGGAAAACATCTATTCACTAGCTTGAGGGGGAGTGTGGGAAATCAAATAGTATTTTAGGAAAGAATAAATCAGGAAATTTGTATATTTCCTTGTAATCTGTACAGATTTGAATAATTAGGAACAATCCCATAAATCAAGGGATCCTAGCATAAAATAGAGTTATTATATTTCCTAAAATAGCTTAGGTCTCCTGTATATATCTTATATCATCTCTTTGTATTGATATAATAAAAATCATATTTCAGTTAATCTAATTTTCCAGAGTTTGAAAATAACACTAAAGAATCCAATGCCTATCAACCCCAAATACATTGAATAAAAAAATCGTCATTTTTATAACTGATATTCATGAAGGCTAAGCTATGTTTGAAAAGGCCTTCCCAATTATTTATGGCAAAAGATTCCAGTAAAACTATCCAGGTCAAAGATATCACTATCTTTTAGTATAATCAATGATAATAGAAGAACAAAGTTACAATATCAAATACAGTAATTTTGGTTCCTTTCTTTTTTCTGGTTTGGCAGAAAAAAGAAGACTTTCAGAGGGTTTTAAAAAATACCATGCTCTAAGACATAGGAAAGAAGAATTAGGACAAAAAGCCAAAAACCTCATCAAATTCATAGAGCTCATCAATTTCCTGTATTTCTACGAGAAATCTGTGAGCATAAAATATCCATAAGCAAACAAAACAAAAGCAATAAGAATAAGCCTTTTTTAATTACAATACAACATAAAATTAGTATATGATGTCAATGACACAATGATGTTTATTCACATCGGAGCAATTAATACCATATCTAGATTTTCGTTACTAGGTTAATAATAGATAACCAGGAGGTATAATTCAGGAAGGAGAATGACATATATAGTTCATGAAGTTCATGTATGATCAGGAAAGTAATTCCTAAGAAATATGGCTCATGGCTATAACATCTTACAATCCAAAATTACTGAAATGATATTGCTTACAGAATCTCCACGATGATCAATAATTTTCTTCACTTGTGAGATACATTCAGAGAGTGCCTTCACTTCATCCACAACCAAGTGACTACAGTGCTTGCTGGAACTTTCCTTTGAATCAATATCCAAATTAGGAGATGCATTTAAATGAGGTGCTTGATTCGAGGATTTAAATGATTTAATACATGTACTTAAACCCATCTTTGTCATAAGTATTTTCAGCTTTCTATAATGACAATTGAAATACATCTCCACATCCATTGGCCTTGTCTTTTGACATGCTTCCATTAGAACATCAACAGCCATGAGCTCAGTGGAAGTTATCTTTTCATTTTTTTTATTTGCCATGGATAAAGAGAATGAATCAGGGTAGACATCCCGTGTGGAGAACAAAAGTGGAGATAGCAGGGATACACACTCCAAATACTTTTCATGCTCCATCATTTTAATGACAGAATTCTCCATCAAGAAATTGACCTTTAATATATTAATTTCATCAAGAACTCTATCGAAGTTTAGCTCTTTTACAGCCTTGCAATGTGGGCGGGGGACCAAACAGAGAGAATCTTCCATATTTTCTCTCTGTCCCAAAAGTGACAAAGCAACATAAAATTCTTCACAAGCTTTTGCCCTGTTGCCATCAACAATAGACAATCTCCCACTAAGCCAGAAAAATCGAGCCCAGAGGGAATTGTTTTTCATCAAAATTGAGCTGTCCAAATTTACATTATTGTCAGTGGAGGTATTTATTGTCGTTTTCCCACTGATCTCTTGGATACTATCTATCGTAAAACAACCTTCATTCAAGGCATTAGTCAAGTGAAAAGGATAATCTAAAGCTACAGATTCTATGATCTTACAAAGATGGTAAGATGTCTCAGAAAAAAATTCTGACTGATTAGAACCAGGAGAGCATGATCCAAAGTCATAATACAGCTCAGCAAGAAAAATATTACATTCAGCCGTTCTCTCTTTTCCCCAATGCCTTGTCAACTTTTCCAACTCAAGAAATTTGACAAAAGCATCTTGATATGTGAGACCTTGTCTTGCAACCTCTTCTAAAAGCATGTGCCCCATATGATAAGCACCATAATTGTTTGATGTTTCTGTCACAAATACAGAAACATTATAGTATTCAGAATTTCCTAAACAAGATAGTGCTGTAGTCTCTCTATCAATTGCATCTTGATCCCGTAATCCACCAGCAACAAATGGCTCTAGATATTGAATGACAACCTTAGTAGGGTCTTTGCCACAAGAAGAATCAGATTCTTCTTTTCCTGGTTTACGACTTCGAAGCCTTTCAAGTCGAGAACTTCTCCTTTCATGTGGCTGTTCTTCATGAGTATTAGTTTCTCTCTCTTTAAACACACTTGATCGTTCTATGTTACCATCACTAAAAACACTGTTTTCACCATTGGACCCTTTCATTTCCACAGGGCTCATAGCAGCTTCTGAGCTATGTGGTAAGATTATGCTTAGCTTAATATCAGGAGAAGTTAATGCTTTTTCAGGATCCATCTCAGAATTTTGTGGTGATAAGATTTCCAGGAGTGCATCAGCAAGAGCCAGCCAGGAAACTTCTGTCAGGTGCAGTTCTTTATTCTGTTTCAGCTTTTTGAATGCAACATCCTCATCTGCATTGTCATTAGTAGTTTTTCTCTTCTCAGGAAACTTGAGTCGCACATGTTTAGGTTCCAATTTGTCTATGCCTCTTGGAGCAAATGGCAAAGTTTCTGATTCTTCAATGGTATTTTTAACATGTAAAGCACGAGAATGTGATGGCCAGTGCCTCAAAATCAATTCAGCAACAGAAAGGCAAGCAACCTCATCACCAATTGCAATAAGAACTTCCAAAAGCTTCTCCATGCAATTCCCTGTAGAGACAGCAGGGATAACATGCATAAATACATAATATAAGCATGTTTGCATAACTGGCATAGGATTAATATTGAAAGGAAGGTATTTTGAAAAAAACTTTCAAAGGGTGAACTTAATTGTTTAAAATGAATATTTAAAGTGATTTAAAAAAAAGCAAAACTAGTCTTCTGTGGTAAGGATGAGCTTTGTTACAATAAATTTCAAACTCAGGTCCCAGTGCTCACATGGGTAAATGGATACACATGTTTGTTCCTGCCCATACCTCATTATTTGGCCAAGTATTGCGATACCTTTTTTCTAGTTACCCTTGTATGATATTAGATGAAAAATACTTTTGAAAAAGGAGTTTGACAACAAAGTTTAATTTTAAATTAGCATTTAAATGCTATGAATGACAACATATCTGTGACATGACAAGCCAAAATACATCAAAATCAATCCTTGCTGAATGTCCATTCACTCAGACAGAATCAACAAAATATTCTTTCTGATGGAATGGCAGTTCACACTGCTCAAAAGACATAAATTTACTTATGTGGCTAAAATTGATAAGAAAAATATGCCAAAAGCAATTCTCCAGTTCAAAGTGCATTTGTACAGTGCAGAAGTCACTCCTCACTTCGATTCAAACATGCTCATACACACATGATGAGATTGATAAACAGTTCATTCAAAGACATCCAACTGGGACACATGAAGGGTAGAGATAACCCAAGAAGGTAAACAAAAAACTGAATTTCACATAGAAGAAAAACTAAGAAGCACTCCATTACTAGCCATTAGAAAAAAGAAATGATTTATTAAGGTGCTTACAGTTATTAGGGCTACACAAGAGGCCTTGCTCAAATGCCCAACGTGAAAGACTCAGTGAGCCCATTGAGCACGACAATGTTCCAAGCTGGTTCCAAACAACAGAATCTTTAGAATCGATCTCCACAGCTTGAAGATAACAGTGCAGAGCATTCTCATAATATGTGGAACCTTGCTTAAGAAAAACAGCAGCAAGGTTTTTCAATGCCAAAAATCTGTAGAAGCATAAGTACTATGAAACACTCATACAGAGATATAAATATTCAACCGTATATCAAATTCACATTACATTAAAGGAACTTTCATATACAACAGGTCAACTGATTAAACACTTGTTACAAAACCTAATTTACCCCTAACCAAAACCACTCAACAATGATGAGCTGATATTGAATGGACCCAGCATAGAATCCGAAGCATTGCAAGCAAATTGATAACTTACGTAGACAGAAGAATGCAAAAGTGCAACAACAAATACAAGAAAAGTGCATATAGGTTTACCTACATGATACAAACTAAACTAAGATCAATTTTGTTTAACTACGATTTGAAAGGATAGTTTTAAAACTAGCTTCACCAGTGATGTGCTTCATGAAAATAAAAAATAGTGACAGAATTGTCTTGATATGAGAACCAAGCGCCCTAAAACTTAAGGAGAAATGAGTTTATTGCAACGCATATATTCATGCGAAGCGTTACTTTAATAGACTAGAAGTTGAAAGGGAGAAATTCTTGTATGAGCACAGTATCAATCAAAGTCTCAACTAAAATATCAAAATTATAAAATAACTATAAAAAACTAGCACAGACTTTCTAGTTATTTTAATTCATTCTGGATTTAATTGATCATGCCTATAGGTACTAAGCTCGTCAAAAATTGATGAGGAGACTATGAGCAAACAACGATGACAGAACAATGGACATCTTAATAGTTCACCTGAGTTGCAATAGATGACCATCACTGGCACTGCTATTCACCTGATAACAGGAAACACATCAAACCACCAATTCAAAATGAAATTAATGATTGTACAAAATATGTACTATCCAAAAACTAAAACCTGCGCATTAGCAATAAGAGGATCTTTAAGGACAGACTCCAAGAGCTCGCGAGCCTTCTCGTATTCTTTTGCTTGCAGCTTGAGCAGCCCGTCATGATAAGTTTGAGAAAGATGAAATTCCTGAAAAAATAAACAAAAAATAATAATGAAATCAACAATGATAATGTAGAACTTGAATTTGTATTAGAAACAACATCAACAGCACATACACGAACAAATAACAGAACTATTAGGAGTTCAAAGAATCCTAATCTTTGTAACCTAAGCAAAACTCTCAGACGTGCTTAACATTTTCATTATGCTCAAAGAGGAATAAGGAGAGAAAGAAACGTGCCTGGGCTTCTTTCGTGGGGGCTAGTGGTTCCCACTTACTTTTGGAGTCAATGTCATTGATAGCTGCAATTGAGAACTAAAAAGACAAAACCAAAGCTATTAATCAGAATGAATAATTCAACACTGCAAATTCAAGTAGCAACCAACGAGTAACGACGATGACACCAAGATGCGTAGAACAAAAAAGTTAGTCTCATACCATATTTGGACTTCGAGAACGGTAAGTGTTGACGCAGTTCGTATTGCTACCCTGTAGATTCGGCAATTTAGGGTTTCAATCTTCTTTGGATTTTGGCTTCAAAAAATTTCAGTTGCGAAAAGCTTTATTTCAACAAGCACTTGAGTTGTAACAAGCGAGCGCGCTCTCAGAACGCCCTTGAACATTCAACAAACGATGTCGTACTGGGGATTCCCTGCTATCTTATACTTTATTTTAACCAAGAAAGTGTCTCTCTTCTCGACCACACTGTGGTTCAGTCTCCGATTAGGAGGAGCAAAGTATGTTTCCGCGATAAACCGCACCTGTGGTACGTACCGTACGTCACTCTCTATTTATTTTGACTTACAAAGAATACGTTAAATACAATTTTTAGCCTTTTTATTTTTAAATACATATTTAATTGTTATTTTATAAAATTTCAAATTTTGGTATAATCATTCATTTTGTCTATATATTTTTATTATATCTTAATTGATTGAATAACTTATGATGTTAAGTCTAAATGCCATTGAATTAAAATTTATATATAAATTTTTAATTAAAATTGTGGATTGTCTAAAATAGAGATACATCTTTAATTAAAATAAAAGAAGCAAATGTATACATTAAAGTAAGGAAAATCAAAATTTATTTAAAAAATAAAATAAAACTGTGGATTGTCTAAAATAGAGATACATCTCTGTTTAAAATAAAAGAAGCAAATGTATACATTAAAGAAAGGAAAATCAAAATTGATTTTAAAATAAAAAATAAAGATTAAAATTAAGAGAATGGATTGAGAGAAAAAAATTATTGATTTGCATTTTTAAAATGAAATTAAGGTGAAAAATAGTCAATATCATAAATATTATACTTAAAAAAATTAATTAAATAGATTTTTTTAAAATTTATTTATTTAATTAAATTTGTTTATTAATTAAACATATAATTTAATAAAGAGAAATAAATTCATTTGATATAAATAGTTATTTTTTTCTTTATTTATTTATTTATTTTTTTCACTCTATTTTATTTTTTAATTAAAAATAATATATTAAAATTTGATAACGTAAATTTTTTATTATTATTATAAGAAAATATTTAAATATCTATAAATACTATAATTTAAAATATTATATGATAAATTTGAAATGTTTGAAATATTATTATTATCTTATAATTATTAAAAAAATTAATATTTATTTTTAAAATTAATTTTAATAAATATTTTTTAAAATACATAATCTAACTAATTATCATAACTAAATCTAATTATAATTATATTAAATCATTAAATAAAAATACATCTAAATTATAAATATTTCATATTTTTTAATTAGATAAGTAATTATTTATTATAATAAAATAATTTTAAATTAATTAGTTAATTCATTGTAAATAAAATTGTATATTATCACAGATCATAATTTTAAATATTTAGATAATATTCTTTTAGTTTCAATGTTATTTTTAAAATAATTTTTTTAACATTTTTATAAATTTTAATATTGTAGTTTAATTAGGATAACAAAACAGGTTAAGTTCGACAGATCAATCTGTTAGTCTGTCTAAAAAGAAAATGGGATAAATTAATGGTTTATCAACTTATTTTTGTCCGTTCAAACCAACCCACTAATTTGGTAATACCAGGACAGGGTAGGAAGGGTTAGCCTGCTAACTCTGTTTTAAAATAATATTTATATATAAAAATAAATATGATTATATTTAAAAATATTTTTTATATATTATTAAAATATCTAAATATATTATAATATTATAATTTAAATCATAAAAATTAATTAATTAAATTTAAATTATTTATTTTAACATATAAATATAATAATTTTTTAATTTATCTAATAAAAATATTAATTAATAAATAAAAACTTAAAAACTATTCATATAATTAAATATATATTTAAAATATATATATATATATATATATATATAAATCTTTATATAAAAAAATTTATTAACTGATCTGTCTCGTCCTTTGATGGTGTGGGTTGGGGTCCGTAGCTCGTCCTAACTATGGTGGACTAGTCTATCTCGTTTTATTTTTTATGAACTAGAAGTGGGATGGATCAAAACGAGACTGACTAATCTGTTTTATCATCCCCGATTTAATTGATAGAATAAGCAAGAGAAGAAAGGAAAAAAATAAAATAAAAGACATAAGATAGAGAGAAAAAAGATAAAGAGTGAACGAAGAAAGAGAAACAAATTTAAAAAAAAAATATTAGGAGAGAAAAAAATTACATATGATCATATCTATTTGAGTAAATAAATTCATATAGATTTTATTTGAATAAATTTTTTTAAAATATATTATTATTAAGATTCATTCTATCAAAATTTGACTCTTCTTTTAATACTATTAACTAAAATTTTCAAGATAAATTATTGTTAAGATAAAGTTATATTGGAGTAAAATTTATTATGCTTGAATTTGAATTGATGAAAAAATTAAAAATATAAAAGTCAAATGAATTAAGGTTCATTGGTTTTTATAAAGGTAATGTGAAATGGATCACTAATGCCCTCTCATGATAACAAAATGGTATTCTACTCAAGTATTAGGTCATGAATGGAAAAATATTCATAAATCATGATTCATTATACCTTCAAGCAATACATGCGAGTATATATACATAGTAAGTATATATACATAGTAGTGATCTTAACTATTATTCATGTTATTTTTATCATAATCTTTATATATAGACATGAACGAGCATAGGAATAGGGTTTCACAAAGACAAGTTCAGTTCTTGAAATATTGTTTGTCTTTTTCGGTGTAGAGTTGATAGGGAACACAACAACCTAAAATATCAAATTATGCAACGGAAATAATTTTTCTAAACTTGCAACAATCTGTGAAGAGGAACAACAATAGATAATGGCAGAAATAATCACAGCAAAAAACATAACTATTTTTAGTGTGGGAAAACCTCCTCAATAAGAGAAGTAAAACCTACGGGTACAAGCTAGTCAATCAAGCTTTAAGATCAAAAGTAAAATGCACAAATAAATGTCTACAAAACAGTCAATATATCAAAACAACAGTCCTCTCAAATTGAGGAACAACGAAAAGAAACTTAAAAATCAGTCACAATGCGAGACGGATATCTTCAATCATAGACCTCTAATTAACGATCATAACGGTCAAAATAAAGACCCTTACTTCGCAAATCTACTGTCAAAATTTTAGCCCGGTCCAAAGGTAAATAATATGAAAATCTTAATTTTACAGAGACAGCTTGGTAAATGAGCGAAATTATTTTTTTTTCTTTTTCTCTTTCAAAGGATTGTGAAATACTCTCTCTATTCTGACCTAACAGACCCCTCTCCACTTAGGTTAAGTGAGATAAAATGAGTTTGACTAATTAAGACCTTTTAGACACATAGTTGGGAGTCTAACCCAACACATCTCCCCCTCACAACTATGTAAAGGTAATCAACAATCTGGTGATCTTATAGCAAGTTTCAAACTTATGTCTTGACAATGTCTTAGTCATCATATCAACGTCATTGTCATTTGTATGCACTATATATAACTCCAACAACTTAGTATCCAAAGTATCATGTATCCAATAATAACTTCAATCAATATGTTCGGATCTAAAATGAAAAGTTGGATTTTTACCAATATGAATAACACTCTGACTGTCCACAAATAATGGATAATTGTGCTACACAAAACCAATCTCCTTCAAGAATTTCTTCAACCATAGCAATTGTGCTACACATTTTTGTAATCTTGATTGTCAAGCCACAACTCCCCCTGCAAACTTAATCAAATAGCCCAAAATGGACTTTCTAGAATCAATGTCTCCAGTCATATATGAGTATGAGTAACCCATCAAAATGGGTTTATTACCTCCAAAACAAAGTTTCAAAACACTAGTACCATGAAGATATCTCAAAATCCATTTCACAGCATTCCAATGCTCCCTACCTGAATTGAACAAGAAACAATTGATTATACCAACAACATGTGCAACATCAAGTCTAGTACATACCATTGCATACATCAAATTGCTTACTACAGATGCATAAGGAATTCTACTTATATAAGATTTCTCAATTTCATTTAAAGGACTCTATTTAACACTCAATTTAAGATGAGTTGCAAGAGGAGAGTGTTCACTGCTTTAGCATTTTCCATTTGGAATCTCTACAACACCTTCTTATGTGATAGTTAAGTCTTCTTTTCACTTCTATCACGTGAGATGCTTATGTCAAGTATCTTTTTAGCAACTCTCATGTCTTTTATAACAAATGACTCACTCAACTGCTTCTTTAACCTGTCATTTCTGGAAATATTTTTCTCAATAATAAGTATGTTATCAACATATAACAACAGGATAATAAAGTCATCATCAGATAACTTTTTAACAAAGACACAATAATCAGAAGTAGTCCTTTTGTAATCTTGATTACACATAAAAGACTCAAACTCTTATATCACTGTCATGGAGCCTACTTCAAACCATATAGACTTTTTCTCAGTCTACACACATAATTTTCCTTGCCTTCAACAAGAAAACCATCAAGTTGTTTCATATAAATCTCTTCCTCTAAATTACCATGAATGAAAGTTATCTTTATATCCATTTGTTCAATCTCCAAATCAAGTGTAACAGTTATCCTTAACACAATTATAATGGATGACATTTTCACCATAGGTGAGAAGATCTCATTGAAATCAACACAATTTTTTTTTGTCTAAAGTCTTTCACCACTAATCTGGCTTTGTACCTTGAAAATGTAGAATTAGTCTCTTGCTACACCTTGAAAATCCATTTGTTCTCTAAAGTCCTTTTGCCTTTAGATAATTTTACCAAGTCATAAGTATGATTTTCATCCAAAGATTTCATCTCATCTTGTAATGCATCCAGCCACTTTTGTTTTTTTCCACTTTCCAGAGCTTCTTAAAAACACTTAAGTTCTCCACCATCAATCAAAGTTACATACTTATCAAAAGAATACTTGGAAGACGGTTTTCTCAACCTATTGGACCTCCTGGTAGGGACTTGTGGTAATTCATGTATATCATTATGTTTCTCTTAAGTATCATTAATCGAAACCTTTACACTATCTCCAAATTGTTGATTATCAACATCATCATGTTGCTCGTCATTTTGAGCATTAGATTCAACATTATCCAGACTATGAATAGGTAACCACATCGGATTACCATCAATGAGATTACTATCTTTTTTTTTGTAATTTTCTCCACTTTGTTAACATCTTCAATGGTTTGATCTTCCATGAATTGCATATCATGACTTTTGACCACCTTTTTCTCAACAGGATCATACAACCTGTAGTCAAACTCATCATGACAATAATCAATAAAAATACATTGTCTTGTCTTTGCATCTAACTTGGAACTTTTTCATCCTTTGGAACATAATTAAATGTCCTGCAACCAAAGACACGCAAATGATCATAGTTAACATTCTTGTCAAACTAGATTTTGTCTGACACCTCAATATTCAAAGCAACTGCAGAACTAAGATTAATAACATGCATAGCTACAAGCAATACATCTCCCCAAAAATGCTTAGACAACTTTGCTTCAGAAAGGATACATCTAACTCTTTTCAACCAAAGTCTTGTTCATCCTCTCTGCTAGACCATTCAACTGAGGAATTTTTTCATGTCTCATATCATACTGCTTGCAATAAATTTCAGCTTCTTACCTAATTATCTCTTAACCAAAACATGAAATTCTTTGAAATTTTCAAGTACTTGATCTTTTCTTTGTGGTGGATAGACCCATAGCTTCCTAGAACAATTATCAATAAAAGTAACAAAGTAAAATGCACCACTAAACGACTTTATCTTCAATGGGTCACAAACATCAGAATGCACCAATTCAAACAACTCTGACTTTCTTGAGGGAGGATACTTCTTAAAGGATACTTTGATTTGTTTACCAGTCATACAATGAGAACATTTCTCCAACTCTGCACTTTTCAATCCTAAAAACATATCCTTTTTAGCTAAGCAATTAAGCTCTCTTTCATTTTTATGACCAAGTCTTTTGTGCCACAAAGATGCCTCCAAATACATAGCATTTACATTGTCCTTACCAACCAAAGTTTTAGTCCAATATAATTTAGAATTTTTCTCCCCTGTAGCCATGACCAAGTTACATTTAGTGAGCTTTCATTTATCAGAACCAAAGTGATTGTCATAACCACAATCATCAAGCAAATGCACAGATATTAGATTAAAGACCACATTTGGAACATGTTTGACTCATCTGAGTAATAATTGCACTCCTATGTTGGTTTGCAAACAAACATCACTAACACCAACAACCTTTGATACACTATTATTACCCATCTTCAACACTCCAAAATCATCAGAAGTATAAGATGTGAAGAACTCCTTCCTCGATGTAACATGCAGTGTAACATCACTATCAATGATCCACATGCTCTCATCAAATACAAGATTAATTTACTCATAGTCATGAAGAAAAAACAAGATCACCACATGTAGTAGTAACACGATCATCATTATGATCATTCTCTTTCTCCTTGCCCTCCTAACCTTTGTTATCCTTTTTCTATTTAAAATAGTATTTTTGGGATGTTCTTAAGTTTATTACAATAATGACAATCCATATTCTTATATCTTATTTTGGACTTGCTCCTATTCTTATCTACCACTCTTCAATTTCTTTTTCTGACATCTCCCCCAATTTTTAATGACAAACACCTCAGACTGAGATGAATAACCATGTGTCTTCCTTCTCATCTCTTCATTAAGAGCACTACTCTTTGTCATTTGAAAAGAAACAATGTCATTAGGGAATGAGATGAAGAAACAATGTCATTAGTCATAATCTCAAAACTTCATCATCAAAATTTATACTCATTCCTGACAGTTGATCTAGGAACCAGTGAAACTCATTTATGTGATCTGAAATGGAAGAATTTTCCTTGTACCTCAAATTCATAAAACAATTCAATAAATACAATTTATTATTGTCTGACTTAGAAGCATACAAGGACTTAATCTTCTCCCACAAAGTTCTAGCATGTGTTTCATTGGCTATGTGATTATAAATATTTTCTATATATTGCCGAATAAAACCACACACTTGTTGGTACTCAAAGTCTCATTCTTTATTAGACATAAAATCCGACTTTTGTGTAGCAAAGACAAGAAGATGTAATTTCTTCACAAATAACAAATATTTCAAGCAAGTAAATATAGCCTTAAAAATCAAGAGCTTTGATACCACTTTGTATTGCCTTCATCATCTAAACAAGTAAATATAGCCAAAAAAAACCAAGAGTTTTGATACCACTATGATAGGGAAAAACAACACAATAACCTAAAATACAAAATTATATAGCGGAAATAATTTTCCTAAACTTGAAAGAATCTGTGAGGAGCAACAACAATAGATAATGACAAAAATAATCACAACAGAGAACACCAATATTTTTAGTATGGAAAAATCTCCTCAATATGAGAAATAAAAACTCACACCAATATTTTTAAAATCTCCTCAATATGAGAAGTAAAAACTCACGAGTACAAGTTAGTCCGTCAAGCTCCACTAAGATAAAAAATATGAGTACAAGAGAATTAAATCAAAATGTACAAACAAGTGTGTACAAAGTAGTTAATATATCAAAGTAACATTGTTCTCAACTTGAAGAACAAAGAAAAGAAACGTAAAAATCAGCCATAGAGCGAGACAAATATCTCCATCGACAGACATCCAATTGACGATCCTAACGGTCAAAATAAAGATCATTACACTATGAACCTATTGTCAAAATTTCAGTTCGATCCAATGGTGAATAAAATGAGAATCATAATTTTACATAGACAGCTAGGTAAATGAGCGGAACTATTTTCTTTTTTATTTTTGTTTCAAAGGGTTGTTGCGAATGCTCTCTGTTCTGACCTAGTAGACTTCTCTCCATAGTTGGGAGTTCAACCCAACAAGAGTTGTTATTGGTATCCATATTGTTAGTCATAAGTCCTTAATTTATATAAACTGACAAAGACATAAACAAAACATAATTCTTGAGTGTATAACCATTGTTTTTAAGGACTTATTCACGTGTATTGTGCAAGTCCCCCCAGGATATAACAAGAAGTTCTTATAATTTTCGAGAAACTCATAAACTAGGAAGAAACTCTTAAAAAAATATATAAACACAAGATAAAAATATAATAAAAAAGGAGAGAAGAGAGGTGTGATGGATGATTTTGAAAGGAAGTATAAGCGTCTATTTATAAGTGTAGATTGAACCTAAAATCCTAACCTCCTACGTCAAAATATCCATTAACATCCATCTCACCCGAACACCTTCAAAAGTATCATGATACGAGGAGAAAAATTTGTGATAAAAGAAACACTTGATAATGAAAACATTTATGGGAGTTGATTTTTATCCTAGACTTTATTTTGCGTACTCTGCGACTCTATCTCATGATATGATTTTGTTTTTATTATAATCATTATATATAAAAACTTAAGATATATGATTTAATCTAATTGTATTCTAAACACGTGAGAATTAATCTTATATATAAAATTTCTTACTAGTGTTATTTATTGGAGAGCATGCAAATTCACCGCAATAATCACTTTTGATTATTATATTCACAAATACTATACATGAAGCATAACCAATAGTAATTTTTCATTATGTCCACGGGTTGGGTTAATAATGAACTCATGGTGGATAGAATGTGTTATAGTTAAGAGTGATATAACATGCATGACAGCTTAATGTTTCGCTAAATATGTGTGAATATGAAAATTCAAACATTGAAATAAACTTTAAACGTGTTAACATATTATAATCTCCTACTAACATGATTAGATGTGTGATTTTTACGACTCTATTACCTATATATTAAATCATCTACTGTAATATTAAATAAAAAAATTTGGTCATAATAACATAAAAAAATGTCTCAATCCAAACTTATTAAAAGTATTTGTTACACAATCCAAACATTACACCAAAAAATTAATGATATATATATATATATATTCTTTTTATTATTTCGTTACTGAAACAACTATATTAGTATAACCTTCACGTATCCGTATAAATTAAAATTGTATTTTAAAGCGCGACCATTTTTTCTTATTACAGTATATTTTTTTATTAAAATGTATAAATAATCTAATTTGTAACTAGAAGATGAATCAATAATATTATCAAATTTTATAAATTTATTTATTGATGTATAGTAATTAATCTTATATATATATATATATATATATATATATATATATATATATAAACAAAATAATAATAAATATTTTTTTTATCTTACTAATTAATCTATTATATAGAAAGACAATATTTTTTTTAACATTTATTTATATTCTATTATTTTCTTATTATAATTATTTTACTCCAATATCATCTGACTTTTACGGGTTGAATTGCAATTACCAATACTTTCATAACTAAACATTTTCTTATCACAATTTTTTTAAACAATAATTTCTACAAATATATTTTTTACGTTTTGATTACAAAGCACAGTTTCTTTCTCAAAAATTGTTATTTTGCAAAAACTATTTCTCATTTGAAACAAACCAATGCATGCTGGTTCTATATAAATGTCATGTAATAATTTACACTTAGCTAATTTGTGTCCAACTAATAGATATCATATAAAATCACATTTTTTTTCTTAATTTGTAGGTGTTTTTTACTGTTAGATTTTTATGACTTGAGGTTTATAAGAATAGTCATGTCCATTATTTGGCTAGTTAATTTTAAAAAATAATTAAAGCCACTCTGTCTTTTTTTATATACATATTTATCTGAATTAGTGTTAATTTTTTACTCTTTAATTTTTAAAATATATAGACATGTTTTAGAGAAAAAATAAACAAAAAACTTGTCTAGAAGATTAAATAATGAATTTTTAGAAAGTATCTACAGCTTTTTCAGAAATACTAAGAAAAAAAACATAAATATTTATACATTAATGTGTATATGACAAATATTATATTAAAATTTTAATTAAATAAGTTTAACTTTATCAACAATAAAAAAATATGAATATTTGTTAAAAATTATTTGTACTTTAACGAAATCATGTTATAACAGAAATATTATTTTATTCATATGATTTTTTTATTAGTTTTTCCTAATTTTAATAACAGAAGTCAATGTTCTCCATAAGAGAAAAAAAAATTGTTTTTACCCATATTTAGATCAGAACAAGTTTATGTTCCTTCGTTCTTTTATTTATGGTTATTTTATAAAACAATCATGTTCTCAGTACTTATGTTCACGGTGCATTCTTGTTTTTTTTTATAGGGTTACAATTGTTGTTAGCAAAATTACAATTATATTAAAAAAACGAGTTAAAAATAATGTTTAAGTTATAAATGAAAAATTATGATTGATATGAAAAAGAATTAAGATGGTAGTGAGAATTGAAAGTGATTGAAAATCAAAGAATAAATCTAAGTAAATGGACTTAGATAAATAAAAAGAAGAGATGTATATATGGAGACAAGGAATCAATTTGTATATCAAAAAAGACAAAATATTGAGAGATAATTATGTAATGAAAGAAAATAGGAGATTAAGAAGGAGTTTATATAATTGAGATACACACAACACCGTATGTAATCCAACAAGTGACATGAATAATTACAAGTGTTAAGTGATAATGTAATTACTCGAGAAGAGCGGTTATAGAAATAGAAATAGTTATATATATATATATATATATATATATTGTATTTTCTTTATTCTCCACAAAATAAGATATAAATATGACTAAATAAGTATAAATTAGGATGATGTTAAATTGTATTAAGACTTATAGTCCCAAAAATGTTATGAACATGATAAAAGTTATTTCAATAAAAAAAAATTATAATTTGAATCATCATTTTTATCATTTTTTTTATCAGTTTCTATTTTATCCTTAGTAATCTACACTTTTTCGCACTTCTCACACATTTACATTTTTTTAATTTAATTTTCCTTTCATTTATCTTTATAGCAATTGATAGCTTTTTGCAATTTAATTTTCAGTACTTAAAATTGCTAAGTATTATAATCTAGTTGGTAAAAAATGTTACAAAAATTTGATTCAACATGTGTTAAGATATTGAAAATTCAAATTCACACTCAAGAAGACTTTATAAATGTTTCTATCAAATTGACATGTGATAGGTCAAGAATAAAAATTTACTTTGTATGAATTATCGTTTGAAATATTAGTAAAATTGTGAGTATTATTTTACATTTTCTCTAAATTGAAAATTGTTTTCATTTACTAATCTAAGCATTGTACAGTACAAACAAATGGTTAGTAAGGACAATATTGAATATTTTTTCATTAATTTCGATAATGTTTGAATGAACGTGAGTTAGACCAGAAGATTAAGAAGTAGTAAAGGATGATGTCATGGTAATTGAAGTAATAAGCAAAAACAGGGTCTTAGAAGTTTATTAGAGTGATTAGAAAGATTGAAGGTTTGAAAGTGCAGAGTGATAAAGAATATAAAACATTTTAAAGTTGAAATAAAATTAATTCCCAAGAAACCTACCATACTAAATGAGCTATTTTTTTTTTTTACCTTAAATCAATAAGGACTAAATGAATGATGGTAGAGAAGATAATGTTTATTACTCGAATTTAACATTTATGATGAGAATAAAGAGAATTTAGCTTCTTTAAGACTTGGAGATAAAGAATGAATTTATTTATATAATTACAACAGTAGGAAACATACTCAATTATGAGTAAAAAATAAGAGAAATATCATTAATCGATATTTATGTTACATCTTCTTAAGAGACATTTTATTGTTAACAAAATTATAAATATATAGAGATAATTAGTTGAAGTTAGAAATGGTGATTGAGATGGAAAAAATTAAGATTGAACTAGTGGGAAAGTGATTGAAAATCGAGAAATAAATATAAGTAAATGGACTTAAAGAAATCAAAAAAAGAAATGTATATATCGAGACAAGAGGTAACTTATATAACTAAACAAGACAAAAAATCGAGAAACAATTTGGTAATTGAATAAAACAAAAGATTGGAAGGAACTTGTATAATTGAGATATACATGATAATGAAACTACTACATGATTATGGAAGAAAACAAAAGTGGAGGTAAGCCCCTCAGTGAGGTCAGGTGCTCTATGATAACGAAACTACTCTAAAAACAGGAAAGTAGTTATAAAAAAAATAAATCATTTTATATTTTATTTTTTTGTTTTTTTATTCTTTATACGGTTAGACAAGATAAGGTATAAATATGATTAAATAAGTTTAATTTGAGGTGATGCTAAATTGTTCTAAGATTTACATGCATACTATGAACACAACAAAAATTATCTTAATGAAGTTCTTTATAATTTGCATTATCATTTTTATCAATTTCTATTTTATCATGATAATTTCCATTTCTCGTATATTTATATTTTTTTATAATTTAATTTTTCTGTCGTTTATCTTTTGAACAATTTATAGTTTTTTGCAATTTACTTTTCATTCCTAGAATATTTATAATCTAGTTAGTAAAAAATGTTACAAAACATGTAATAATATTGAAAATTCGAATTTACATACAAGATTCAATAAATATTTTTATCAAATGATGCGATAGCTCAGGAATAAAAATTAACTTTACATTAATTATCGTTTGAAATATTACTAATATTATGAAAATTATTTTATGTTTCCTTTAAATTGAATAGTATTTTTCACTTGCTAATCTATTAATTAAAATGGTAAAACTTGGAGAGAAAAATATAAAAAAATTAAATATATTATACAACAGATCATTTTACATTTAAACAACAGAATGTTAAATATATATATATAATTTTTTTAAACGCTATTTTATTGCTTTAGTGGAAGATTGGTGACTACCTCACATTTTAAAGAAGTGATTTTTTCTCAAAATTATTTATGTCATAGACAATAATTTGAAGTTAAACAAAAAGTCCTCTAACAAAGTGAATCAAAACACACATGTAAGGTAGAAAAAAAAAGAAAATAAAAGGTGAATTAACCATTGATTTTAACAATATCTTATAATTTTAACTAAATGTAATTCTATGCTTAATTATTTATGTTATTGGTGTAAATTAGATACATTATACTTCAAAATTATAATAAAACTCTGAAATTAAAAATATACTAGTTTAAATTTAATTTACGAGTATAAGTAAATTAAAATTTTAATTCAACAACTTTCATAAAAAAAAACATAAAATTACTACTTTAATTCCTTAACTAGGTTATTTATTGAATTGATTTCTTCTCTGTAAGACAAGGAAATTAAAAGCGAAAATGAAAATAATTGTCATTAAAACAGTAACAAAGATGTATAATATATAAAATTATGTTTATTTATATTAAGTAAGATATTTTCTTTTTATTTTATCATATATTTTATCTATAACCTTCAATTATTTTACCTAAGGAATTGGAATGAAATTTTAGCCAAACATAAATATATTGATAATTAATTACAAATTAACTCGATTTTTATTTAGTGACTTCACACATTTATTATTTTCAAAGCAGCTAACTCTTATTTTGGAAACTTAATACCAAAGACACAATATATAAATGATTAATTATCAATAAAATTTATATAAGAAAAACGTGTGAAAATGTATTCATAATCTCTTTCAGTAAATTCCATATATATATATATATATATATATATATATATATATATATATATATATACTTGATAAGAATTGCATGTATAGGAAGAAGAGGGTAAAACCTCAGTTTAATAAAGTGTTATTAAATAATATTTAATTAAATTGTTTATTTGAACACGCTCGAGTTTGAAAGAACCTTATTGAAAAATGTAATAAAAATATTAATTATTTAGAATATTAATTTAAAATAGAGTAACGTTTTTTATAAAAGATATTTGATTTTATTTTGCGGACATATATAACGTAAGGTGCAAGGACGCTCCTAGAAAAAAACAAAAAAAAAAAAGATAAAAAGAAAAGGAGAGATTTGAAAAGCGTAAAAAGCGGGATTGGAACACGTGGCTCACTATCCGTTATTCGACCGTTGCAGGAAGGAAGAAAGCTCTTGTGCTAACAAAACACAACGCAGCACAACACAACACAGCCTCTGTGTCCATTAAAACCACCACTCTCTCAATTTCTCTCTCTCCATCTTTCGTTCCAGTGCGCTTCCATCACCATGGCCATCGCAACAGAGACTCAACCTCAACAACACAAGGTCTCTCTTCTCTCTCGCACACACAAATCTAGGGTTTTCATTTCTCAAAATTAAATTTTCTTTTACATAATTTATTTTGCGGAATTAATCGGCAATAAAATTTGGCACTGTTATGTTCTGATTGTTTCGTGCTTCGTTTCGCCAGGATTCTTCTGAGGTATCGGGTTCAGCTGCGGAGCGGAGGTGGACGCTGAACGATTTCGACATTGGAAAGCCTCTTGGAAAGGGAAAATTCGGCCACGTCTATTTGGCAAGAGAGAAGAGTGTGAGTTTTCTATTGTTAGGGTTTCTGCTGTTGATCTTGTATTCTTCTGTTATGGATGGTGGCTCGAGATTGTGCTAATTTCTATAGATTATTTCACTCGCTTCTTGATTTGTTTGGGGATAATTTTGCAGAATTCCATGGTGTTTTCTTTTCTTTTTGTTCTCTTAATTTCAAATTTAGGGGTTGAACTGTTTGGAGGTGTAGCTGCTCAAGTTTTTAGAATTTTAAGTTTGTGACGATAACAAGGTATTATTGCAGTCTTTGTATGAGAGTGTGGGATGCAGTCTGAAGCATCTAAAGTGTCTTCACATATATATATCAATAGATTTTTTCGAATTTTTGGTTTAGGATAAAGAGCTGTTGCATTACTCTTGACCATTGTTGATTTGTATATATGAGATGGTTGTGATGTATTGTTGCTAATTTGTACATAATATTTCTCCTTACCTTTTTGTTTTCACGCGTTAATTTTATTGTGAAACTGAAATGTGGTTTTGGTACAGAGTAATCACATTGTTGCTTTGAAAGTACTCTTTAAGAGCCAATTGCAGCAATCTCAAGTTGTGCATCAACTTCGGCGAGAAGTTGAGATACAAAGTCATCTCCGACATCCCCACATATTGCGCCTCTACGGATACTTTTATGATCAGGTATGCTTGTTTTTACTATATATGCTGATATTGCTGAAGAGGTTTAAAATTCACTGCTCTTAACATTTTATGTTAAATAACCTCATTGCAGAAACGAGTGTATTTGATTTTAGAGTATGCACCCAAAGGTGAACTTTACAAGGAATTGCAAAAATGCAAATATTTCAGTGAAAGGCGTGCAGCTACTGTAAGTATACATAACAAGCAGTGGTTGTTCTTTTCCTCTCCCTATATGCTGCTGCTTGTGCAATACAAAATCCCAAGTTGACTCGTGTATTTTCTTCTACACATTTGTATTAAGATATTAAGAAGCAAGTAAATACTGAAACAACATTTGACTAAGAGTGCAGTTGATTACTTATGTGTTTGACAGGATACGTGCTTTAGTGTTTCACATTAACATTGTTCTGAGATTGACAAAATGTTTCTCTTGTGTTTGAGAGCAGTATGTTGCATCATTGGCCCGGGCCCTAATATATTGTCATGGAAAACACGTAATACACAGAGATATTAAACCAGAGAACCTTCTTATTGGTGCACAGGTAATCTTCTATGGCTCTTGCGTTTTATTGTCCTCACTTTGTACTCATTATTATATTAACATGTTTTCATTGTTAGGGTGAGTTAAAAATAGCAGACTTTGGCTGGTCAGTGCACACATTCAATCGCAGGCGGACCATGTGTGGCACACTGGATTACCTTCCTCCGGAGATGGGTATGCTTATGTCACATGAATCACACTTACAAATATTATGTTATTTTCTTCATGGATGATGCACCACTATATTTCTTGTTAATATATTTTTGGTTTCAATAGTGGAGAGTGTAGAACATGATGCGAATGTGGATATATGGAGTCTCGGTGTGCTGTGCTATGAGTTTCTTTATGGGGTCCCTCCCTTTGAGGCTAAAGAACATTCTGATACTTACAGGAGGTAAAACATAAACACTAATCAGTTGGATATGAATTAGCATCAGTATCATGAACAGACTCCTTTTTTATTATCCCACGCTAAAGGGACTAATGTAAAGGCATCGGGCAAAACAATTTAACCAAGGGTGTGCTAGTGCTGCTGAATCTACTCTCTTTCATGCTACTTCTACATTGGTGTCTTTTTATAAACTGCAAACTTTTTGTAAACATCCAATATAAATTACAGTGCAAGTGAATCTCAAGTTCCCTTTTGCAAACCTTGTTTACAGGATAGTACAAGTGGATCTCAAGTTCCCTCCCAAACCAATTGTGTCTTCTGCTGCAAAGGATCTTATCAGTCAGGTTTGTTGTCAACTCTCAGTGATTGCCTTTAGAAAGAGATATTTATTCAAGCATTTTTGCCTCAGTAATTTTTTTCTCTATTCATTTGATTGACAGATGCTGGTGAAGGATTCCTCGCAACGACTACCATTGCACAAACTCCTTGAACACCCTTGGATTGTTCAGAATGCGGAGCCTTCTGGTGTATATAGGAGCTAGTGTATTTTCTTAATTGAAAAAATCACCTGAATTAGTAGCAGCTACTTCGAAGAGGCTGATGACAACTACTTGAAGAAGTAGTTGCTATGATTAAGAGAATACTTTATACTCTTAAAACATGAAACTGATTTGTTGAGATGTCCCGTATTATTTGATTGTAAAACCCCACCCCCTATTATAAAGAATAACTGATGTCACTTATTATTTTATTGTTGTAACCCTACAAGGCCATATATAATATATAAGAATAACTTTCTTCAGAGAACGGCTAATCATTTTAAACAGAATTAAATGCGTAATTATAATCACAGAACTAAGTACACAAAAAATTATTTGTTTGGTCAAAATTAACATGCTTGTATGCTGAGTAAGTAACACATACGAAAACTAAAAGAAAGGATAACATTTATACAGTATTATAGGTATTGTGTTGGTGTTGTTTTTCATAATTTTCCTTTAGAAGAGAATTTTTATATTATAGAAGCTCTATTATATAGCTTTTTTTTTAATTGTATGCAAGTTAATTTTAGTTTATAGAGAAGTTAGTTAATTTTATTTTGTTAAATGATTTATACATAACTTCGTCTATATTTTTATAAGATGCAAATTATCAAAGTAAAATTCTAAATATGGTTAAAGAATATACACTAAAGGATTGAATGTTTTATTCTAGAAAAAATTAGCGAGGGAACTTTGTTAACTTAAAAATAAAGTATAACATAAAAAAGTCTTACATTTAAGAAATACAAGCTTACCAGTATTTTTTTTATTATTTAATTATGAGCATTTATTTTTATTTTTAACCTAGTAAATAATTTTTTATCAAGGAATATTGATTTCTTTTTTCTGGACATATACGGTGGTAGATTAGGGAAAAGATGCTGCTTCGAGAGTTGAAAGATTGAATGACAAGGTGAAGAAAAGAAAGACATTATTACATTTTGTTTAAATCCAAAAAATAGCAGAACGTATACATAATATAATAAGGGTGTTTCTTCCTCCTTCCTGTATTTCCATAATTAAAATAAATTTTATGTTATATTTACATTTTTGAAACTTACGTTTAAATTAACTGCTATGAAATAATTTTAGATGGCATTTTAGATTTTAGTTACTGTCTGTAAATTCGAAAATACATTATATATAGATTATTCTAAAATATATTTTTAAATTGATGATTTTAAAAATATATTTTAAATTAAATATTTTATAATATATTTACGAATTATTTAATTTAAAAATATATGTTGGAACGGTTAATCAAAAAATAAATAAAATAATTAATTTAAAAATACATCTAAAATATACTTTTGAATTGATTTTTTTAAAAAATTATTTTGATTAAAATATTCCAAACCTCACTTACGTAAAATATGTTTCCAATTAAACAAATTGAATATATGTATTCACTCTCAATCTAATTTTCATCTAATAAATATAAATATTTTCATTTAATAAATATAAAATATTATTAATTTTTTAAGTTTCAATGATGATGAAATAATAACAAAACAAAATTATATAGAGGTGTAAAGGAAAGGAGGGAAGGAATCTTTTAGAGTTTTAAACAAAAATTAATAAAAGAGTAATTAAATCAGTTAGAAAAAACTATTGATGGAGAGGGAGGAAGAAAGAGAGCCCATGATAACCATAACAACGGATCGCAACAGAGACTGGAGAGCACAAGGCCGTTCTCAAATATAGTTTCATTCCCTCCTACCATCTTTCTCATTTATTTCTACTGCAACCGTTGCCTCCTTCAAATTTCAGTTTGTAATCGTTGAGGTTTGTGAATCGTCGGATATATTGACGCAGAAAGCGAAATTTGTTTTCTTTTTATTTTCCTTAACAAATTGGCGGAAACCTGAGAGGATGACGAGCGAGCGTTGTTGCTCAAAATTAAACTATTTTTCATTGACGTGTGAATTAACCGTCAACAGGACTGGGAGATTGATACATCTGATTGTTTAGTGCTTCGTTTTGGCAGGCTTCTTGGGAGGTTTCGGGCTCAGCTGTGGAGAAAAGGTGGACACTTAGCATCTTCAACCATACCAAGATTACGTATCATTTTTAAATAACTCATTTTACTTCTAAAGGTTTTTTAATAAATTTTAAAATATTTAATCTTTTTTTTATTTACTTTTATATCTTTATTTTTATAAATTAATTAACGAATATTTTGATATACTTATTTTTATAATTTATTTGATAAAATAATTATAAAAAATTTAAATACTTATTTTTTTAATAAATAATTACTTTAAATTACTAATATTTTATTTAAATATCTCAATAAAAAAACTCTTTGAATTGTTGTTAACGATTTTAAAATTGGAAACCCCTGGAAAGGGAAAATTTGGCCAAGATATTTAGCCAGAGAAAAGAGTGTAGTTTTCAATTGCTTCTTGAGAATTTTCACTCTCAACTAGGACTAAGTTTTACGTTTGGAGTTTTTCTCTTTTCTGATCATCCACAGTTTATACCAGTGATAATGTATATATATATATATATATATATATATATATATATATATATATATATATATACTTTAATACTTAATACAGTGACGAATCTTATTATTAATCTTAAAAAAATTAAATAATATATTATCAATAAAAAATAAAAAAATAAAAAATTAAATTTATAAATAAATAAATATTATATTTAATAATTATTCAATATAGAATAAAAAAATCAAAATCATAAATATTAATATAAATTATAAAATTTTAAAAATAATAATTAAATTTTAAAGATTAAAATTATAAATATTAATATCCACCTTATCTCCCAAACGATTAGTTATTCATTTCATATATGTTGCATATACTTATATTTATATATAATTTTTCAGTTTAGAGTATTCGTAGTCACTCACTGGGAAAGGTTTGGTCTCACTCTAAATGACGTGTCAGCTCAATAAAAATCTTTGATCACATTATACAAGTGAGATTAAAGTGAATAAAAGAGAAAGTGTACTAGAAAGGTGTTTACTAATACCTCGTTCCCGTACAACTGTATATAAAAACTGGAGTCACTCACTATCAAATACATAGAACAAACAAAAGAAATACATAAAACAATAATAACCAGATAAATTAGTCTCTTAAAGCCCCAAATAAAATAATTATGTTCCATTCTTAACGACCTAGGTTAAAATTTTAACAACAAAATCCCTCGAGTACAACGGTTAAGTAAAAAAGACGTACCAACTTGCAAAACATGGAAAAGGGTAAAAAGAACAGCTCCCAGCACTCCAGGGTTTTGGAGGTTGTAGGGCTTGGGGTTAAAATGATATAACATGTCACCAAATACACTTGTAGGTAAACAAGTCTATATCTAATTTATTGTCTCCATACCATTGTCTCATGGTTTTCTGCATTTTGTTCATCTTTGAAATTGTCCCCTTCTAACAATTGAGTCAAGGTGTTTTCTTTTTTCTCGGCTTCACCAATATCATTGCAATTGCTCCCTTCTAACAATTGACCCGGAGGTTGCTCAGCTTTCTTGGCTTCATCTAAATCTCTGGAGCTCAAAAAACTTGGCTGGTTGGTCGAAGAAAGGAGTCTTGCCCACATTCTGTCAGTAATCACAACCTTGTTCTGTCTCTCAATGATTCTCTGGCATCAAAATTTGAGCATAAATTCTCTAATGTATACAGAACAATTATCATCTATGGAAAATATAAACCATCAGTGTAAAATGGAGAAGAAATAGAAAATAACTAGATGTGGTAAAACATAAAAAAAGGATGTATATTGTAAATATTATTCGTCCGTCCCAATGATAGTACTAGCTAAGTAGCAAATATCTCTACTTTTTTGTTTTTCTAGACCGCAGGTATTTTCCATAGAAGACAATCATGTTTAAGTCCAGCATATTCCAGTAAAAATTTTCCATACAAATAGATCTCAAAATCCAACCACTGAAAGCAACCACCCGTTGATATCAAACAAGAATAGAAAATTATTGTACCCAAACCAAAAAAAGAGGAACACATTATCAAACAGTCCAGAATTTGGGTAAGAATATGCGGTGACTCACATTGAATGGAATATAAGTATGTCTGCCATTGACCAGTCCAACTGTAAATCCAGTATACCCTGCCATTGCACCATGGACTGCACTCTGAGCAAGAAGTGTACAATAGACATTATCTGATGCATTGCTTGGAATTGCCCGGATCATGTAAGTTGGATCTAGCAGATACAAAAACACAACAAATTGGATAATTGCAACTAGGCAGATTGACTCGGTTAAAAATAAAGTAGTTGCCAAATTCAAATTTTAAGAAACCTTTGAAATTCCAAATGAAAATGGAAGACTAATTAAGCTATAAATAATAGGTCAAAAAGGAAGAAAATAATGTAAGAGAAACTGACCTATATATTTAAGATTGATAGGAATCTTATCCTTCCTTGCAAAGTGGTCCTATTACAAAATGACAAATGTTTTTTAAGGGGAAAGAGAGATTTGTACAAATTGATTTTTTTCAGACTAGAAAAAACCTAAAACACGGACTTGTAAATATAAAAAACAAAAAACTGGATAGACAATATAAAACTGCATACACGTATGTCATCTAGCAATTGGCTAAGATGGGGAGAAGTATGATAAATAATGAGTTTTTTACTGATAGGCAATGATTTTCACAGTAGTGATAGTGCAGAGGAAAAAGAATCAGGAAAAACTGAACTCAAAATGTTTCACCAAATAACACAAAAAATATCTAGACTATTTTAGTATTTTTAACAGTTCAATTATTCAAAAATGTTTTTAGTGCTGGGGCACAGGCAAAAATTAGATTATTATGGACGTCTATCTTAAGGGAGTGAAATACAGTCCTCCTTAAAGTTGAAATTAATCAAAAGAATATTGTTAGATAAACCACACTTCTGGTTAATTACAATACATCAGTAATTAGCCTGACTAAGTTAGTTGAGTGGAGATGACTAGAAGTATTAACGCAAGTTTCCTATAAATAAAATCAGGAAACTAAAAGGAAGGGATATCTTGTCATTAGAGAATGGGGAGAGAACAAGATCTCTTGCATACCTTGAGTGTTCCATACAAATTCATTTATTTTTTATATAATTCTGATCCAGTTTCTATCAAATATTGTCCAACCAATTAATATATAATTTGAAAGATCTCCCCAAGTGATTAATTCCTCACAGAGATGTACAATTAGGTAAGTAGAATTATACTACAAAATTTCCAAGAAAAAGAATTATGTTTTAAGAACTATATTGTGTACAATACCTTGATCTTATGAGATATCCATAAACCAACATCTTGGAGCAGTTTGTTTCCAGAAGCATCCTTCTGGTCCATGGCTTGCATGCTTTCAGTAAGAAGATCTTGACCTGCTCCCTCAGCTATGACTATGACCATATGTCCATTTTCCTTTAGCCTTTTCTCAATAAATTCAAAAAGACCACCCTTTCCTTCAAGGTAGAAGGGTGACTCTGGAATCAAGCAACAGTCCACATCTCTGCTAGCAAGAGTAGCATACATGGCAATAAAACCTGCAGTCATAGTACTCATTATAACACAGGAAAAGAAAAAAGGAAAACAAATAGATCCAGCTCCTTTAACACAACTGGTCCACTTCAGAGGATAAAATACACTTGTAATTGTTGATTAAAAAATGAACAGTTGTTTATGATACAATGAAATAAATTTATGAAAAAACTACAAAGTTAGTAACAATTTCAATCATTGTTTTTCTAATGAACAGTTATAAGTGCCTTTATCCTATAAATTGCACTTCACTCACTTTATAGGAGCCAACTCTAAAACGCACAAGTCTAATTGAAGAGAGCCAACAGTGAGATAAGTTAGGGCTTAAATAATCTGAATTAGATGCCTTAAAAAATATCAACAAAAGCAAAGTATTCATACCACTATAACGTCCCATTAGCTTTACAACACCAATACCATTCTCAATACTTTCAGATTCAACATGTGCTGCATTAATGGCACGTTGAGCTTCCTCAACCGCAGTATCAAAACCAAAGGATTTGTCAATAACCTAAAGAAAGAAAAAACATCCCCCATGAGTTTCATCAAACATAGATAGATAACCAACAGTTCAAATTAGAGCTCTGAAGGAACAAAATAACATGACTATTTGTACGCATACAGGAATGTCATTATCTATGGTTTTGGGAATTCCAGCAATTGCTACTTTCAGACCCCGCCGTCTAACTTCCTGTATGATACCGAAATCTATTCAGAATGGTTAAATCATATATTAAAAGATGTGAAGAATGATTGCAGGTAAACCAGGCATTAATAAAATGTATGCTACCAAATTCCTTTCAGTAAACATGCTCTTAACAATCCCTTCAAGCTACCATAAAAACTACATTTGAAACCCAACATAGTTTAAGGTGTTAAGATTCTATTGAATTTGCACTTAAGGGCCTAGGTCAATTTTGTCACTGAAACTACATTTACATGACACATTAACTATCATCATTGCCCTGTTTATTGGGAAGAAAAGACTAGCGCTCAAATGTAAAGCATAAAATGCATACAAGACAAAAATACAGTTCCAAACTTGGATAAATAGAAGAGATGAATGAGACTTTTCAGTAACTTTTAATAATCTATAATTTGTCATTTGAAAATATTTTATCTGTACTATCTTTTCTTAGTACGGTTAGCAATTAAAGTCAACATATGTAAGTTTATAAAATGTCAACTGAGATGCAGAAAGCAAATTAAACTTGGAATGCCTGATTAGCTGGCTTCATTAAACATAATCAAGAAATTCAACAAATAAACCAAAATAATGTACACAAATATGTCATTTTGTAATCTTTAAAAGGTGTATATTAAACATATTTTTCCTTCAATGAAATGATATTCTTATTTTTCTTATCATAGACCAAAGATAAAATAATTACATTATTAAAAACTTTGAATTGCTATACCTCATAAATCACAGTTGCTCCTCTCTGTGTACCATCTCCTCCAATAATATAGACCTGTAATAATAACCCTAACAATGAAAACCCATGCAATAAAATAATAATAACTTAGGTTTCATGATTGCTATAATAGAACTCTAAATTTGTGATTCCAACATTCATCATCATTACAAACTTCAGTATAGTACAGTTGACATGTGGTAAACCTGATTAATTCCTCGATCCTGGATGCTGTCAACTATCTTGCCAGTATCATGACCCCCTCGTGACGTCCCAAGAATTGTACCCCCACGCTTATGGATGTCATTGACCACCTTAGGTGTTAAAGTAATGGTGTTCTTGGAATAAAAACCTCTATAACCACCCTGTGTAGTATTGGATCCAATATAGCAGTGGAGACAATGGATTAGTAAGTGTAACTGATGTTAAAGGACCAATGGAGAGAAATGTGAATAGTTTTGTCTCCACGAAACCCAAAAGTTTGTTCAGTTAGATATCAATAGGAAATTCTCATTAAACACCTGCGTTTATTTGCTAGAACATGCAAAAACAATGAAATGCACTTGTCTCATGTAAACACTACATCACACTTTCGTATTCAATATGCTGTCTGTTGAAGGTAAATACCAGAATATAGGATTCGTCTAACCTACCAGCTATTGGAATGCTTTCAGCTTACCATTGTTACTAATGCTTTATTCACATATGTTATCATCATGGCAAGAATTGTTTAAAACGAAGGCTCATGATCTGTTGCATAGCCATAGGTCATCAAAATATTGGTTTGTTTTGTTACTATAATTCTAAACTGGCTCACTAACAACAAAACAGTTAATTTACAGATCTAATGTGATAAAGAAAAACCAAGATATGAAAGCTAGAATTTGCTTGAAACAAACATTAAAATGATCATAAAGACAATTAGATGTGTCCAGAAACATTTAATGACAGCTAGTTTGGATGAACTACCTAATACACGTTTATGAGAGAAGAAAATAGAATGAATTAAAGAGATAAGATGAATCTAATTTCTTGCTGAGTTTAAATTAATTTACGAATCTTAACCTTCTTCTAAAGCCTTTTCATTTAACTTCTCCATGAGCACTTATAAATTAAACACAATTTGGTATTCTTATTTTAGAAAGTCTTTAACAAAAGCTCTCATAAGCTAGAAGCTAATTCTAACTGAGATTTAACTCAAAAGGTTGCAACTTAGACTTACATTTAAATGTATTCAGGAATGCCTCTAAAAAAAGAAAATAGGGAATAAATTCAAACCAAGAGTGTGTAAAAAATCAGAGTCTGTTTGATTGATTGTTCCGTAAAATATCCATACAATTATATTTACAAGGATGAAATAAAATGTACACACACAAAGAAGTCACGAGAGAGAGCACATCATAGGATATATAATCCAGGGCAACAGATTAATGTATGAACATATATCAAAAGAGAATTTACTCACTCACATCTATGCCAAGGACTTTGTTAACACCATACATGTACGAAAGACCACAGACAATTTCCCTGATAACAGTGTTGAGGCCAGGGCAGAGTCCACCGCACGTGACAATGCATGCGTGGACCTCATCTGATCTAAAGTATACCTAAAAAGCATTAGATTAGGTGTCGGTGAGTTGAAACAGAATTGATTATTCATTCTCAAATATTCTTAAAATATGCACTGACAACCAAGGGAAATCACCTTTTGTCGAGGTCCGGCACGTCTAAAATGTACACCTCTTGGACTATCCTTGTGAACAACAACCTATTGAAAAGGCCAAATAAAAGCATAAACAACAATGTACCTTGTTAATGCTGATATATAAGAAATAAATCCACGGTTTCATTTTTATTTTCCTTCTTCACCATCGGAAAAAAATTAAAAAAGAGGTTCAGACTACTCTTTTCATCAACGGTAATTGATTAAGAATGAAAGCAATGGAAAATTTTCATGTTCCGCCACTCATCCAACAAAGCGATAACACTTAATTCAATCACAAAGTCGTTGTTGATACTCGATAGGTCAAGCAACGCAAAAAGACATAGCAAAAGCATTTGAGATTGCTGAAACGGGCAAATAAAATACACAAACAGTTAGCCGGCGTATGTAAAAACAGATAGAACCTTCTGAGGGACAGTGTCGTCCATGTGCACGAAATACTGCCTGAAGAAGAAAACAAATACAGAGAATCAACGTTTCGAACAGATCACATTCCATTCTCAGATCGCAATCACAGCACTAAACAAAGCGATTCACTTACTTGACAACCGAGTAAGCAGGATTGGATCGAAGCGGATTCGGATACGTCTGCAAAAAAAAAAAAAAAAGTATTACACAAACAAGCGCGAGTGAATGCGTCAATGCAACGCAGTTCCCATATGTTATTGAATAATTCCTAAGAGAGAGAGAGAGATACAGGTAGATTTTGAATGTAGTCGGTGAAATGAGGAACGTCTTCGAGTATGTAACCAGCGTCGCCATGGACGATCTTCATCTGCGAATCAGAATCGCTGGACGCCATTGTTCTTCTCTATAGAATATTCGTGATTTCTCTGTTGTTTTCTTTGCAGGTTTTTTTTTTGGAATGTGGAGTGAGTGAACGCCGAAGCATAAAGAGGGTTGAATGAGTGTGAAAAAATAAAGAACGCGTGGGTGTGCGCGGATTAATTTAGTTTCAACGAGAATCTTAGTCCTGACAGGTCACAATGGATCTGGACCGTCCGCGTGTATCCGTTTTCGTGATCGCGGAGATGAACGATCAAGATTGAATCTTACAGGAGAGTGAAGTTCAGTGTGCGCGAAGAGTGCTTCCGAAATCCAAAGGACTCGGTTTTACCAAGATGCAGAGTGGTCGCACAAAACCGGTGGCGCAGTTTTACCGGATACTGTTCAATCTAAACAACACAAAGTTGTACCACCGCTGATTTGGACTTCCACGTTTACTTGTAGAAGCAGTATTTCCTTGCTTTCCATGTGTGTTCGGACAATTTCTTTTTAAAATAGGTATATATTGTTGTTTCATATTACATCTATCTTTTTATATATGTTATATAAGTAACTTTAAAAATATATAACACATTTAATAGTTTTATTATATTTTTTTCCTTGGAGATAAAATCACTCTTTTGTGGTATATTAAAAAAATAAAATATATTACCATTATTTTACATAGAAGTAATATATTAAAAAATAATTATACGTGTCTAAGTAAAATATAATTACAATGTCAAAATAAATTGTTGAACGAAAAAATAAGAATAATATTAAAAAATAAAATTATACAATATATTAAGATTAGAGAAAATTATGAGCATAAAGTCTACTTAGCTATCTAATGTGTCAAAAAATAAATATATTCTTTAATGGAACAATGGTTTAAAAGTACTCTACATAATTTTAAAAATATAAATTTAAGTTAAAAAAACATTCTTAAAATCAATTCCTGGATGTGAGTATTCATTTTCCAATTCTCTTCCATCATAATTTTTTCATTAAAAGAGATACAAGTGAATTAATATATAAATTACTCTCGCTTTGCAATAAAAAAATCTTTTGTGACAATATTATAATCATTCATTTAAAACAGGGAATGATTGAAAATAACTAAATATAATAAATTTATAAATTTTATCCTCATTGGCATTGTTTAATTTTGAAAATAAAACATGTATGGAAAGGTGTAATGCAAACCACTGTCTATAATAATATAATTTAAGTTAGAAAAATTATTTATTAATAGTTACTCATATAATTATTTTAAAGTATTTAATTTGTTTTATATCATTTCAGATTGTCTCTCATTTAATTTTTAAGTTGTTTAATGATAATTATTATATTATGATATACGTAAAAAAAGTGTAAACTATTAAAGATATTATAGTCGTTATTTTATTAATTAAAAAAATTATATATATATATTTATGAAAATACAGATTTTAAAATGTTTGACGATCTATATTTATTACTTTTTAAATGTACATTATTCATATTTTATTATTATTATTTATTTATTCTCTCTTTTGTATTATTTTTTAATATATATTAAAAAAAACAAATATTACAAACGACGAAAAAAATAGTTACATCAAAGAAAAATCTTTATGTATAGTATAAATTTTATAAATGTGTCCCCAGAGAAACATATTCTTTCTCGTTATTTGTTATTTCCAAATTTTTTGTTGACCTGTTCAACATTTTCAAATTAGCTTAATTTTATTATTATAAAATGAAGTTGGTAATATCTGACGAATTGTGACTTTTGAAAATACTATTAAGATTTTTTTGAGATTTTTTTTTCATCTGAAATTGAATGAATAAATTAAATCATAGTGCGTAAAATGCTCATATATTCGAGGGGAATTTTGACTCAAAATCTAATCATTCTATGGTGATTATTCATTAAGTTTCAATTATTCATAATAAATAGATATTTCATCACATTTTTTCTAGTAAGATTTTTTTAATTATCTCAACATCTTTAAAATTATCTCATATTATTTATATATATATATATATATGTATATATATATAAATTAATATTTAAGATAATATTTAAATTCAACTATATAGTATGTTTACGCAAATTTAGTCATGATATTTCATAATATTTTAAGAGATTTTTGTTATTATATTTCTTATACCAAGGAAATCGAATGGAGTGTAATGAGTGAGAAAATAAAACAAAATCTTGTATTAATCAAAATATATGATAATTTATTTAATATGTAGGTGAATATTAATATTATTTTATTTAATTGATTTTATGAAATTAAATTAAAATTTTATTTAAAAAATAATATTAAAATTAATTGAAAGACCCTTAAAAATAATAAATGTGATAAAAATCACTTTTAAAAGTGTACTAAAAAATGAAATAAAAAAATAAACAATATTGATTAAAAATATAATAATATATTTAAGCGATATTTAATATTTAAAATAAATTATCATTTATATATAACAAGAAAATTTTATAAAAAAATATTAAAAGATGTAACACTATAACTAATAAATTTAAAAGATTTTATATTTAAACTTTTAAAAAGAGTTAATTAAAAGAAGTTACTATTGCAATAATGTAATCAGTATAATATATAATTATAATAATATAATTATTATACATATAAATAATATTATAAAAATTAAAGTTCAAACCAAATTGAAAAACTTAAAACATAACAAGAAAGAGAATCATCTACTAACCCTAATGAACCCTCAATCTATATCAAGGTTTCAACCAAAAACATCATTTTCAACATGAAACAAATTTCACAATACTCCCATATCAGTATATTAGTGAAAGAATTTAGCTCAATTGATTGAGAATGATAGGTGAATTGTTACAAATCCTCTTACATAGGTTGAATGTCAACTGATAAAGAATAATATATATGTATATATATATGTATATACACTATATCAAGGGTATTTGAGATTTAAAAAAGAATAATTTAACACCTTTTTTTAAACATTATATTTATTCCAACATTATGTGCCTAAGCATGTTAATATAATAAGATTATTTTTGAAGATGATATACTAATTTATTATATTTATTATTTGTTATGATATTACTTGTGTAAACATAATCATTTTCAATCGATTATATCAATCATTTTAAACCACAATCCATTTATTAAAATTAGCTAAATATTAAAAGTAAATTTAAAACTGTATTTGTATTGAATTTTTTATTCGTAGTTGCAGTAAGAATTTAAGTTTATAAATGTTTTAATTTTTGCAATAACAATTTAATTATAAATGTTTTAACAACATGAATACGTGAAACTTGATTATATTTTATTTGCTTTAATACTATTAATTTTGTTAAATAGATTTATATAAAAGATGGAAACATATATATATATATATATATAATGTTTATATAACTCAATTATACTAGTATTTTATATATTTATAACTTAAAAATGAGTAAAAAATATTTATAACTTAATTTTTTAATATTAATTATATGTATTTTTTATAATATGTATAGTATTTAACTTCAAACATGGTTTTTTGAGTGCTGAACAGAGCTTAAAAGCAACACAATGGATAAGAAGTGTGAAACCGAAAGTTCTAGTCCTAAGGAAGACAGAATTACTGTCTTTCTCTCACTTAACAAAATAAAAAATCTCAAACTTTATTTGACTATTTGAGGCGAGATAGGAATTAAAAAAAAGAAGAAAAAAAGGGTACAGGTGGAACGTTGGGAGTGGATACAACGACGTTAACACAACACGAGTTCGGTCCGCGTAATAAAAATCAGTTTTTAAAGTTTCATTTGCGATTGCGCATCCACCCCAAACGCTCCCTTGACCCACCCAACCCAAACCCCAAATCCGAAACCGTCCTATTCCTCGTTCGAATCAGGGGCATCTGTGAACTGGAACAACCAGATGCCAGCGATTTGAGCGATACTTAGTGAAGGAGCTGCGTAGTGCGTTTCGCTCTTCCAAATGGCGGTTTCCGATAGTCCCAGCGGTGGCTCCACGCCGCCTCAACAGGAACAAGCCAACAAGTACGGTTTCACCAAGCCTCTCTCCCTTGCGGGTCCCACCGACGCTGATCTCCAACGTAACAACGAATTAGAGAAGGTAATTAGTTTCTGATTCGCCTCATCTGCGATTGTTTAGGGCCCCACGCTTTCGCATTCTCGCTTCGTGTGATGCTTAAACCTCGAATTCGTTTTTTTTTTTGCTTCAGTTCTTGCTCGAATCGGGGCTCTACGAGAGCAATGATGAATCCGCGGCGAGGAAAGAGGTTCTCCACCGCCTCGATCAGGTTAACTGCTTCTTCGATCTCGCGTTTGTTGTTATTTGAGCATTGATTACTGCGGCGGTGTTTTGTTTTATTCTCCTGTTCAATTTATGTAAAGTTCTATTGGAGTATGGTGAATTTTGTTTCATATTGAGGAACAAGATTTGGATTGAAACCTTTATGCTTGTTTAGGGTTATACTGGGCTTTTGAATGGTGCCCTTTCTTGTTGTGATTGAAGATTTTCACTGTCCTCTGGATTTGAATTTTGTAATGACAAGGTTTTTCCTGTAATGTAGATTGTGAAAAGCTGGGTGAAGCAGTTGACGCGCCAACGTGGCTACACAGATCAGATGGTTGAGGATGCAAACGCTGTCATTTTCACTTTTGGTTCTTACCGGCTAGGGGTAAGTGCCACGGTGACCTTTTCGTGACGTATGCCATTAGCCATTTTCTGTTGATTGTTTGGATTATGGAGATTTAAATCAGAGGGCTTGGGTTGCTTGAGTTCAAATGTGGTAGATTTCTCCAGAGTATGCTTGTCTTGTTTAGATTCACCTTAGAAATTAGCAAGGACATGAATTTTCTGTAGCAGAAGGAACTTAAATCTGGACGTAGGAGAGAGTTGTAGGAGAGAGTTGAAGGAGAAATATTTAATGAGATAAGAGTGCATCTATTGTTATTAGGATTTGGGAATAGTTTGAAGTCTGAGGATACTTGGTGGATCCTTATGCTTAACACTTTATAGCTGCCTAAAGAAAGAGATCCGGTTGTTGTTAAGCATTTGCTGATGAAATTTTGTTAATGTATAAAGTTTAATTCTCCTGGACTAGAGAGTGCTGAAGTTCCAATTATATAAGCCTTTTGTTCGTAACAATATTCATGTTTTAACAATTTGCAGGTTCATGGACCTGGAGTTGATATTGACACTTTGTGCATTGGTCCTTCTTATGTGAATCGAGAGGTGACACACTGCTTCTGGTTACTTTTCCTCAATTTAGTAAAATCCCTGACATTGGTTATATTTTAGCCAATTTCTCTCTTCTGCAGGAAGATTTCTTCATCATTTTGCATAACATTTTAGCTGAAATGGAAGAAGTTTCCGAACTTCAACCAGTTCCTGATGCACATGTTCCAGTAATGAAATTCAAATTCCAGGGAATATCTATAGATTTGCTGTATGCCAGTATATCAATTTTGGTTGTGCCAGAAGTAAGTTTAGTTATTCATTCATCCTGAAAGCACTTTGTTGCGGGGGACAATTTTATTGAAACTGCAGTTTTCTTAGGTTGAGAATTTGAAGACTTCCTAACTTAAGCACACTGTCCTTCATAAAGCTTTTAGAATTTAATCCAACCATGGGCCCTATATAAGTAATGCTTTCATTTTGTTATTTATCTCTCTTTTCTGTTTTTAGCATGTTTGATATGGGGGTAGGATATTTATCTTTTTTCACCCCCTTACATAGAACATTCTAGGCTTATGTAGCACATGTAAGTTTTGCTGATCTAAATTTATTCATGCAGTTTATTGAGTTTGCTAAATTATATTTGTTCTAAAAGGTTGTAAATCAGTATTGTATTTATACCTAGGTGCCATGTTTCCATTTCCATTTCCTGTTTGTTAAGGTTCCAACATAAAATCAATTGGCTATACGTGGAGTAGCCTAACATGTATTTAAACCATACCAAATGATATGAGATAGGCAATGTGAGACTTTTAACATGCCCCCTGCCGGACCAGGCAATGGTACTTTTGACCCAACTAAAGGGCAACTTTTGACCCATGACAATAACCGGAAAGATGTTAGGCTTTGACTCTAATACCATGTTAAGGTTCCAACATAAAACCAATTGGCTATATGTGGAGTAGCCTAACATGTATTTAAATCATACTAAATGACATAAGGTAGGCGATGTGAGACTTTCAACACTGTTGCCTTTTTGCATTCTAATGGGAAGGAAAGAAAACACAGATAACCATGTCTTTTTTCTTCTGTTTGGTTGAAGAGAAAATGGAAGGAAAAAGAAGGAAAAGTTGATTTTATCAAAATATTCTTTACCTTCCATTTTTCTTCAATTCTGATTTCAAAATTTCTCTCCTGCCTTCCTTCATTCCAAACAGGCAATTAGAGAAAACGTGTGTTTCTTTTGGTTGTACTTTCTCAGTCTTCTACCTCAGAATCTAGTTTTATTTAAATGTGCCTTTATATTGATATAGTTTTCTGACATACTTATTATCTACAGGACCTAGATATCTCACATGGTTCAGTGCTGTATGATGTTGATGAACCAACTGTTCGAAGTCTTAATGGCTGCCGGGTGGCAGATCAAATTCTTAAACTTGTTCCAAATATTGAGGTTAATATATATGTTTTTTAGTTTGATTGAATAATGTATTAGATTTAATGGTTGTTTATCTTATTAATTTGATAGTCCATTAACCCTTGATAATGATAGCACTTCCGAACTACACTGAGATGCTTAAAGTTTTGGGCTAAAAGACGTGGTGTTTATTCAAATGTAAGAGCGCAGGACCTACATTCTTAGGTTTTATATTATATTTTAACACCAATGACATTGGGTTTTATAATCATCTTAAATACTGTTTTTTGGTGTGCTTAGGTTACTGGATTCCTTGGTGGTGTAAATTGGGCTATTTTAGTTGCTCGAATATGCCAGCTTTACCCTAATGCAATCCCTAGTATGTTGGTTTCTCGATTCTTCAGGGTCTATACGCAGTGGCGGTGGCCAAACCCTGTAATGCTATGCTCTATAGAAGAGAATGAACTTGGGTTCCCTATATGGGATCCTCGTAGAAATCCACGAGATAGATTTCACACTATGCCAATAATTACTCCTGCATACCCTTGCATGAATTCAAGCTACAATGTCTCAGCAAGCACCCTACGTGTTATGATGGAACAGTTTCGCTATGGCAATAAGATTTGTGATGTAAGATAAGTCTATTATTGCTTGGTTTATTTTATTTTATTCTGGCTATATTTAATTGATACTTCTACTGTTAGGAAATTGACCTTAATAAAGCCCAGTGGAGCGCACTTTTTCAGCCTTACATGTTTTTTGAAGCATACAAAAACTATTTACAAGTGGACATAATTGCATCAGACACTGATGATTTACTAGCGTGGAAGGGCTGGGTAGAATCTCGGTTGAGGCTGCTTACCCTGAAGGTACAGTCTTGTAATAGTTCGGTTCAAGACTTCCCTACTGTATTGGGTTTAATCAAATTCAGTTCTATATTGAAAATATATAATACCATTTGGTAAATTTTTTTTTCTCCGAAGTAGTCTTATCATGGTTTGGTAACAAACTTTCATGAACCGTGTTTAATCGAATACTGTTTTTTATTCATTAATAATATTTAAATGCCGAACATTTATGTATATTCTTTTCTCTCCCATGTATTAAACATTGACATATGCTTTTAAATTATCCGTGAGTAGATAGAACGAGATACAAATGGGATGCTGCAGTGCCATCCTTACCCGCATGAGTATATAGACACATCCAAGCCTTGTGCACATTCTGCATTTTTCATGGGCTTGCAAAGAAAAGAGGGAGTAAGAGGTCAAGAGGGGCAGCAATTTGATATACGTGGAACGGTTGATGAGTTCAGACAAGAAATAAATATGTATATCTACTGGAAGCCAGGGATGGAAATTTTTGTTTCTCATGTTCGTCGAAAGCAGCTCCCTGCATTTGTTTTTCCTGATGGTTACAAACGCACTAGAATGCCAAGGCACATTAGCCATACAACTGAAAAAACAGGTGACGATGCTACAAAGTGCTACTCTGGGTCTGGGCCATCTGAAAGATGCATCAAGAGGAAAAGTTACCCTGAAATGGTGGATAAGAAGCCAGACAAACCAGATAAACGGGCATCTATTAGCCCACAGAGGTTAGAATGCGTTTCTCCTGAAAGTTGTACTAGTAAATCAGGTGGTACAACTCAAATGAGTATTGATAGTATTGAAGGGGTTTGTTTAGCTGGTTCAAAAACCAACGTTGCTAACAGCAATTGTGAAATTAAGTCATCTGATGTACTCCCAGGAAGTGGACTAAGCACTGAGGTAGCTGACATGCAGATTAGTGAACCAGGTTTTGTTGACGCCACACATGATATGTTGAAATCTAGGAGTGTAGAAATTCCAAATGAGGTAAGCTGCTGAATCAGTGGAGGAACCTTTGGAAGTTGTTTGGTTCATGTGAACTTCCTTAATTAGAAGTTGGTGATGCATTTCAGAATGGAGTTGTCAATGGGGACAAAGCTCAGAATCTGGCTTTAGATTGCTTGGAAAGTGCAGAAACTGAATCTACTAATAGCTTGTCAAACTGTAAAGAGGATGTCGTTGATATGGATAGGCAACTAGACAAAGCATGTAATTTCGTCACAAGGGATGAATGCTCAGATTATGTACCGAATGCCAGGCCCCGGAACCTCAATTGCGAGGTGAGTTATTTCGTTCGAGGACTTTTTGGATTAGGAACTGTTGTGGATGGCAGTGAAAAAAACTGGAAGTCTGGGAGATAGTGAGTCAGGGATCTTTGCAGGGTGATGTTTGTGTGGCTGATCCAGATCAGTTCTGAAGAGAGTGGGTGTTTTCTTGGAAATAGACTATTTCAAAATATCAGGGCTCAAGAATATAAGGTTTTGAATTTTCTAATCTCTTTTGTTTTCTTGGTAATAAAGGCTATCTGATCTTATAATAATAGTATTCAGTTCACCTCATCCTTTGCTTCATGCCTTTATGGCACTTACGAAAATTTTATATTTCATGATTTTTCAGAATGAATAAAAAGTCTAATCGGGTTTCGAGTTTTGGTCTGATTGACTTTTTTTTTTCCTTTTATTATAGCTTTGTTTGCATATTTATAGCCAAATTCAGATTATGGCCTGCCCCTTTTCTCTTCCCTTCTTGTGTCTTCTTGCTATAAACAACTGTTTTTATCTTATATATTTTTCCTGTTCCTTTCAAGATAATTTGACTATCAATTTCCATGGTAATTGAGTTTCATAGTTTTCTGACTGGTGAATATGTGGTCGCAGGTCCTGCACCACTATACGTGCTATGTTTCCAGTAACTGTGCTTAAGAACCTAACTTGTTTTGTGTATAAGAGAGGCTCAGAGACCAGACCTTCCTTTTGTTTCATTTTACAATTTTATGTTTAATACATTTTTCCCTAATTGTTATTATTCTTTCTCTTTTCTACATTGTGTATAGCCAGATTTCAGACTCAGAAGTGTTGTAAAATTGAAGATGGGCTAGGTCAGAATCTCTGGGGAACTTGTGAAAAGACATGTTTTTCACTTCTATGTGAATAAGAATGTTGTTATACTGTGCTCTTTGGTTTTGGTTTTGTAGGTGGACGAGTTTGGAGTGAATCACACAATATTTGGGAGGTTCATGGCTGAAATTCTTGCCACGCTGCCACCTTGTGCTATGTTGTGGCTGTTGCTGTACTGATATCCTGTGAGGGACTACGGCTTTAATTGAACAATGAAGAACAGATACAACAAATGATGGCAGTTAAAGAGATTGGGGCATGGTGTTTGCGATGATCGTTTGTGTACATAGATAAAACAGCATGACGGAGACGCTAAAAAGTATGGTCACATCCTTTTGTTTGAAACATGGGTCATCTCATCTTCAGAGCTCCGAATTGTCTCATAAACCTTAACATATCTACTTACCTTGGATTTTAAAGGAGTGGAAACTTTGTTGTTTTCTTGTGCCGTTGATGTGATCGATACATTATGTAAATGTAACAAATGGCTACTTTAGCTAGGTTATTTGGAAGAGAAAACGGTAAAACAAAATATTTTGGCGGCAGAATAGGGTCGTCTTCCTTGTCTATCCTTTCATAGGAAGTTCGGGGGAAGGATCACTCTTTCCATATGGGGTTTCGTTGGTCTTTCAATTTAGTGAACACTGGTGAAAATAGTTTCTTTCATTAGTGTTTTCACATGGTTTTCTTTTTTTCTTTTCGTTACTTAATTTGTTTGGTATTTATTTTGCTTTAGAGTGTGAATGATAAACCCAATGAAACATAATTATATTGAATTTCGTACTAAAACTTAGTTAAATATTGAGGTGTTACATGTTAATCATATCCAAAACTTGCGTCACTAGCCCCATGAAACACTAGGTCACTGGTACAAATGTAACAAACTTTACGATATTTTTTGCTACTTTTGTTTCTTTATAATTCTTTCCGTTATTATGTTATCTCGTCTCTCTGCCTCACTTTCTTCGCATACGTTGCAAGATCTGTCATAGAAAAACTTGTGTGGAGTATATTATTCACTTGTGTGCAAAATAATACTCAACGAGTTCATGTGAAAGCGATAGTAATTTACATCGAATTATTCACTCGTGCATGATACTTACATGGCGTACAAACAGCTTTCTTAATTTTTACTGGCAGGGCTCCCTTTGTAACTAGAAATATACCTTGTATCACCAGGACGGGTCAGCATTACTCTCCTTGTAACTACAAACGTACCTTGTGTCACTAAGAAGAGGAGCGATATCAAACTCATTTCCCACTCTTCTACGTGTAGAACCTGAATGACAACACCTACGAAGAACTTGCAAAATCTCCTTCGTGGAAGGCCTAGTTGAGGGTAAGGAGCTTGTGCAAAGGAGGCCCAATTTGAAGACATTAGTCATCTCTTCTGCATAACGTTGTTCTTTGACATCCTCATCGAATGCATCAGTAAGGTTCTTCCCTTTAGTAAAATGCTCCCACGCCCATTCAACTAGGCTGTATGCATTCTCGCCTCCTAAATTGGGCTTTCTTCCCGTCACAAGCTCTAAAAGCACAACGCCAAAGCTATAAGCATCAACTTTCTCGTTAATCTTAGTTGAATACGCGTATTCTGCAATGCAAGCGAAGGATGTGATCAGATGAGCTTAGTTCATTTATCAATGCAAAAACTTGTAGATGGAAATTTAGCATCGTTTTACCTGGTGGAATGTAGCCAAAAGAGCCTGCTAGAGTAGACATGGTGTGTAGTTCCCCGGGCTTTGCCAACATCTTGGCGAGCCCAAAATCTGCTATTTTAGCTCTGAACTCTGAGTCCAACAGTATATTGCTAGATTTGACATCGCGGTGGATGACGGGGGGTGAGCATTCATGGTGCATATAACACAGACCTTGTGCAGCCCCAATGGCAATATTCAACCTCGTTGGCCAGCTCAACCCAGTAGGCGATGTTTTCTTCTCTGCATGAAGCCATTTGTCCAGGCTCTGATTTTCCATGTATTCATAAACTAGAAGTTTGGAATTCTCACTGGAATAGCAGCACAAAAGCTTCACTATATTCGAGTGCCGAATATTGCCCAGAATCTCAACCTCAGCCTGGAACTCTTTCTCCAACTTGTCATCCACATCTTTGCAATTCCAGATCTTCTTCACGGCAACATACTCACCTGGACGATTTGAAGCAATCCGATAAACTTTACCAAACCCTCCACTTCCTATAAGGTTATTATCTGTCAAACTTGAGAGGAAGTTTATTTCGGTGAGGTCAAGCCTCTGAAATGAAGTGAGCCTCCACGTTGCAACCTTATTATTATGCCCGCAGTGCTTTTTGCCCCATTGCGTTTTCAACGTATAGAAGACCAAGGAAGCTATGGCGAGCAGCACAACGGTGGTGGCAGCCAGAATCAGGGCCAGTGATTTCGAAGACGAATTGCTCGACTGTGGTGCCGCTGACGCGGTTTTCGTCAAGCAGTTAGCAAGTTGGACGTTTGGATTGTAAGCACATAGATGAGGATTGTTCAAGAAACTGTTTTCAAACGCGAGGTTATTGAACTCATCAGGGATTTTCCCAGATAGCTGGTTGGAGGACAAGTTGAGGAAAACAAACTTCAACCTATCGAACTTGGGAGGGATTGCACCCGATATGCCATTTTGAGACAAGTCCAGGTAAGTCAGGCGGGGAAGAGCAGTAATAGCTGGGGGAATCTGGCCAGAAAGCTTGTTTCGTGATAGTGTCAGCGTGTTCAGTGATTGCCACGAAATAATCTCTGACGGAAGTGCACCCGAAAGTTGGTTACCATCCAGCATGAGAGTACTAAGCCCAGAAAGTTGCGTCAGTTTCCTTGGAATTTCACCTGAAAGCATGTTGTTTCTCGCATCAAGAAATAGCAGATTTTTGGCTGCAGTAATCCCAACAGATATCCCACCCGAGAAGTTGTTGTTGGCGATCTCCAGCCTCGTTAAATTCCAAAACAATTTACTAGGAAGAGGCCCAGAAAAGGAGTTGTTGCTCAAAATCAAGGACGAAAGGTTACTCGTAGTCCACAAACCCAAAGGAACCTCCCCCGAAAATTTGTTATTATAAACCTGAACCGTGTCGAGAGAAGGACAATTCCCAATCCACTCAGGCAAAACCCCACTAAAATTATTGGAAAAAACAATCACACCGATTAGGGCACCACCTGCACACAAATGTTCTGGCAACCCACCACTGAGTTGGTTGTCAGAAACCTCAAACATTCTAAGCTTGGAATGCAAGCCTAGTTCTGGAGGCAGAGTTCCACTCAAGTTATTTTTGAAAACTCTGAAATACTCAAGACTAGGAATTAGGCTTAAACTTCTGGGAATTTCACCGCACAGGTGATTCTCGTACAAGTGCAAGGTATTCAAGTTCTTTAACTGTCCAAACTCTTGGGGTATGAAACCTGTCAAATTATTTTTAGCGAAATCAACGTCGATTAGTTCCAAACCCTGCATCGAAGCACTAGGAATCACACCCGACAACCTGTTACTGTACAGGTACAAGAAATTCAACTTCCTCAACGAGAACAAACTCCTAGGAATGCTCCCTGATAAATTGTTCATCGCCAAATCCAACCGTTCGAGATTCGTGAAAATATTCCCGAAATATTCCGGAATCTCTCCGATCAAGTTACACTGCGGCATATACATCTGCCTCAAATTTCTTAATCCCCTAAACTCCAACGGGATTTTCCACGGCGCGAGCTTTAGATTATAAGCCAAACCCAAGAACTCGAGGTTGGACAAGTTTCCAATTTCCTTGGCGACAGTTCCGTTGAAGTTGTTTTGGAAAAGATGCAGCGTTTGCAGTTCCCGCAGGTTCCCTATCGCCGCCGGGATGTCGCCGGAGAAGGAGTTGGCGCTGAGGCGGAGGTCAGTGAGGGTTTTGAGGCGGTCCACGTCAGTGGGGATGACACCAGCGAGGCAGTTCTGCGACAGGTTAAGGTTCCGGAGGTTGGAGCAGGCGTACAAGGTTGTCGGAAACTCGCCGGCGATGGAGTTGTTGAAAAGGTCAAGCATGATGAGGTGTTTGAGGTTGCAGATTGTGGAAGGGAGGTTCTTGGTGGTGGTGATGTTTTTACTGGAGAGGAGAAGCTTCGTGACGGCGCCGCCGCTGCAGCTAATCCCAGTCCAGTCGCACGGCGCCGATGGCGACGGTTTCCATGATCGGAGCGACGGTGGGTCCCCCAGTTCACGTTTGAGTGTGAGTAGGATTGTTTGTTCGGTTTCTGAAATTACCTGAGAGGGTACAGCGACGTTGATTAAGAGAAGCAAATGAAAGGCAACGAAGAGGGGTAATTTGGACATTTCGTCTTTCAGTTAAGTTTTTTGCCGGGAAAATGTGATCATCAAAATTCGAACATGAAGAGCTTCAGGTTTGGCTCTGTCTCTCTTTACTACTCTCTTATGCGGGTGTGTTTGTCTGTGATATGTTTGAATGTTTTGATGTGTTGTGATATGTGAAATGAGTTTATTATATATTGAAAATAATCACGGGAAAAATAATATAAGCACTAACAAATGAACTTTAATTACATGGGTGAAGCTGAAAGCGATGGAAGCTAGACATAAATGTTAAGAGTTTCATTCAAACACGACTTATTAGGATCTTGTGTGGCATTTGCTGGATTTTTTCAGTGGATACCTTTGGTTAGTTAAAACTACACAATTGAAAGGACATGTCATCATTTTTTTTTTGCTCTTCAATTTTTTTTTTTGGGTTCCATTTGCTACCATCGATTCTCTGGGAAATTGATTTGGTGAATTGGGCCACAAACGCATCGATGAAGGAAAAGATAAAGTTAGGGAACAGTGTAGGAGTGAATATCTTCATGTTGCTTGATTGAAGCACGCTACCTTGAAATTTTGTAGCACAACCCAACATTCTTTTTGAAAGAATATTGATTCTAGATGGGACAAACCATACGTAATATCCTATATCTAGACATTTTTTCCAGCATTTTCGAAAAATTAAGGTACACACCCCTTTTTAAATCCCTGATTATAGAACGCCTTTCTTAATTATATTATTGTTTCTATTGACGATGAATATAATTTTGAAAAAGAGCATACATTCCTTCATTTTAGAAAGTGGAATTTTGGAAATTGTGTAACAATGTCTACTAAAACATAGGTTATGAATTGAACCTAAGAGTCGGTGTATATTTAATTCAAGTTATTCTAGTGATATAATTAGTAATTTTATCAACATCTTTAGATATTTCTTAACATAGCTATTTAATGGAATTACTACATGCACTAGTTCTTTTTTTCCTTAGCAAATAAATATTCATATTATATAAAAATGTATAGAAATAGTTGGGACAAGAAAATACCATATACAGAAGAATCTAAGCTAAAACACTTGAATAAAGAAGGAAGGTTATATAACATTTAGGAATAGAAACATTAAATACTAGATTACATTTGTGAAATGAACAAACCCAAAAGCTACAATTTCTAGCTAAATTTCCAGCCAAAGCACACCCAAATTCTTTGTACAACATTCTTTCCTGTAATTTTAGAAAACCATTCTCCACAGCAGAAACATAAAGACCATAATTAATGAATTAATTCTTGTCTAATTAGTGTATGATAACTTTCAAAGGTTGCAAAATATTTGTGAGAAATAATTCATGACTATTTGGTGATCTTCTTTCCATTCCAACACATCAAGTTCCTGTATTATATATTGTACCATTCAACTAATTGTCGTAAAGACCCTATAATGCTCTTTGCACTCAATAATTGACTAAAATGTAAATAACACATACTCTACACCTCCATTTTAGCTCTTGCAATCCTGTGGAAAGTGAAGGAAAGTAGAACCATATCATGTGCCTGTGATTCTGAATTTCCCAACTTGAATTTGATTACCTATGAATGAAACCACTTAGAAGAATCTCTCCAAACAGGAGACTGCATAATTAATTTCTTTATGTATATCATACTCATGAAATTTCGGTATCAGACTCAAATTTTTAACTTCATTTTTGCCCCCACAGTCTTCTCATGACTCGTCCCATGTGGTCAATTCTCACGAGGCAACCATGAAACTAATTGAGATTAGTAACAATGGAAATGTCAATAAGTGGTTAGGAAAGTTGCCGTTTCATTAGTATATTCTAAGTGGTGCGTTTTTGTGGCTAACCAGAGTGTTATTTTAGTCAAACTTTCCACAGACAACATAATTTTAACTGCCATGTTCTTGGTGCTATTGCATGTTAAAATTAACCAAGATACTTCATTCAAAAGTGACTTCAACCTACTTTGTAGTTCAATGCTCTTGTCATTTCACGCGTTTGAGATTGGAGCTTGTATATTCCTTGAGTTTACATTTCAACATTACAACTTGTGATCTTTACTATAGCCTAAAGAAAACAAAAAAAGAAGTTGAAAGTACTGTTATAAGTTTCTTTTCAGTCATAGAATTAGTAAAAAGTCAATGAGGGTTTGCATTTTAAATGGACCTTATGAATAATAACTAGTAAGACTCTTTTAACTTGGTTTGATCTTATCATACCAACCCCACAACTGAGATATTTTGACATATCGGTCTGGTATCACCAACCATTAACCAAACCCCACTTCATTATTTGTGTCTTAGAATAATGTATTAACTTACATAATGTTCCTAGTTATTAGAAGATGCTAAATTGCTTTATTTGTTTAGTTGCAACTTGTAACAGACTAGAATAAGTGCTCCATCGGAGAAGCAAAATGAACCTAGGAATTCGCACAAGTTGTAGATGTTTTTTATTCAATGGCAATGCACACAAACACACGCAAATTCTTTTAATGTTTAATGGATAGTAACATATATTTCCGGAGGCAGCTAAAGCCAAAGAAAGCACCAGAGAACTTATTCTTCCCTTGTTGAATCACTCCTCTTGATTTGTGTTTGTTTTCACCGCGAAAAAACATCATAATTGATTTTTCTCGTATCAAACGTGGTTTTGTTGAACAAATGTTTACTTGTTATTAAATAAACTTGATTTAACTTTTTGTTCTGAGATAGGTTTTCCCTATCTACGATTGTCTATCATGTGTTTATGTAATTCACCTTGATCATTGATAGGATAGTGAATCCAATGTGTACTGTAATTGGTTGTTTTGTGTTTGTGTCCATGCACATAGGAAGATACATTATGATCAATAATATTCTAATAACAACTATACTTTACAACAAGATCCTTGTGTTAACCCAAGTTTACTAGATCTGGGTCAAACCATATCTGACCAGGGGATTACATTTAAATCTCAATTTGACTATAAATGCAAAAAATTGCATTTGTGTCGAGACGAAAATTTACACTAAATTTTATGCCAAACTTATTTTCAAAATTCAAATATAAATAAAATCACTTCAATTCCATACTAATTTTAATCAAAATCAAATTTGTTCAGAGTCATAAAGCCATGACAAAATACAATGGTAATATGCACCCGATTACAAACAAATTCAGCAATCGATTTGTATCACTGGGATTTATTTACAAATTTCAAAGGTGGATTTCACCACCTAAAAGCATACATTGAAAGAAATTTTGATTGCTTAAGTTCACCAAAACAATCTACAATTCTAGTTGAGGAGTTCGGACTGAACAGAGAGCATCATTAGTTATAGTTAGGACTGAACACAGAGCATACTTTATAAGAGTAGGGTAAAAAAAAATGCTTATGTATAGAGTTTTTATATACAAAGTTGAATGTTCTTAGTTTCTTAAATAATGGATCATAGTTCCTAAATTTTAAAATATACGTATTTGTTCTACCTTTTATAAATATCCAACTTAAGTTTCTAAATCTAAACTGAAAGGTACAGAAAACAACTGATTTTAGGGACTTGAGTTAAAAAAAATATTAAATTTATGATTTTAAAGAAAAAAAAACTAAATATGATCCATTTTTGAAGCATTAAAAATATATTAATCCTAAAAAATAATTCATAATTCTACATGCGCAAACTTCTAAAATCATAAAGGGAAAAGGGAAAAAAATCAATGAATATAATTAGAAACAAAAAATTAATTATTTTATTTTTTTAGTTTGAGACCACCACTTTTATGAGAAACAATTTTGCTTGAAGCGGATAGAGCCAATTTGTTTGAAAAGAGTTGTATTCTTTGCAAAGAAAAATACAACCAAAATGAAAGTTGATAAAATGAGATTTTAAAAAAAAAAATTTCAATGCACTTTGAGATTTCTTTTTATTTGATGCATTTTTAGGAGATTTTATTGTAAAATGACCTCACCGACATATATCATAAGTCATTAAAGACGTTGGTTAACTAATTTACAAGAACTTTCCTTAAAAAAAACCACTTTATAAAACCTTAATAGCAATGATCTAACAAAAATGTATATAGACATTTTTTTATAGTAACATGATAAGATAATATCTTATAAAAGGTATAGTTTTTTATATTTTCATATAATTATATATAATAAGTTTATTAATTTTCAAATAATATTCTCATTACTTCAAATATAATTCATATCTGTAAATCAACCATTGCGAAATATAAAAGAAAAAATAGTTAATAATCTAGTTATTTAATTGCATTTTTGCTTAAAATATTCTTTCCCAAAAATTTAATATTTTTGAATAAGATTATATTCTCACTATCTATAAATAATAACTTTTATTATTGAAAAGTGAAATAGTGGTTTCTGAGATTTTTTTTCTTTCCATTTTACATATCTAACAATAATCAAAACTTTAAATATCAATTCAAATAAAAATAATAAAACGTATGTTCCAAACATTTTATTTTGACTTTTCAAATAACATCTCAATATATATAATTATCAAATAGACATAAAGTATGAATTGAAAGAGATAATTAAATAAAATGAGGAAAATTTAATGTAGCCAACCAAGAGAGATTTTTTATACTAGATGGAATAATGCTGCACGCAAACTGTGAGTTGAAATGATGCAGCTTCAAATAATTTTACATTATTCACATAAATTTCACCTTCTGGTTGTGCTCTTCTTTTTCTGTCTATCTATGCACATCTCAAATGTGACACATTTGAATGTGCAACCGAATGGCCTATTGCTTATACTTGAAAAGTTTGTATTTCTTGATATTCATGCAAATTCCACGAATGGATCCAACTGCAGCTACTACTGACATTAAGAAGCACAGAAAGCTCAATAATTGAAGCATAGACCACTTGAATGATAGTCTTTTTATCTGTTTCTGTGCAATGTGCATTTGTACAGGGAAGAAAACAATGAGTGGCCAAAACCCAGCTGCTCCAAGGAAGCCAAGGAAATCGTTGAAAAATGGCATGACCATAGCAAGAACCGAGGCTAATACCACATAAATTGTCCTATAAATTAACCTAAAGAGGTTGACGTTACATTTTAAGGACCCCATTTTGATTCGGTAGTCCTTGTTTATGAAATCTGAACGTGGCCACGCCATGTTAGCTCCCATTTCAATTACACGAAACAGTGGTTGAGCCATCACCTGTTACATAATGTACAATCTCAAATTGCAGAATAGAGATTACACACGCACAATGTGAGGATGCAGGCATTAATCAGGAGTGTCTAATCATATAAACATATGATATGTGATTAAACTCAATAGTTATTATACTTCACATTCTTTTTTGAAAAAAAAAAAAAAATATTAGCACCATATTTTTAATATATTATTACTATGGGAGGAAGAGGTAGGAAGTGTCTATATGTAAGAGAGAAGATGGAGATTAAATAAAAAATTGAGAGTATGCAGTTAACTTTCCATAGTTTAGCTTGATGAGATATTATCTCGTCTTGTTACATTACACAATACCATGCACTTTTGAGTACTATAATAAGGCTATTGACAAAATAAAGGAACATATTAATAGTTAAATATGTTAGTATATTTATATTATAGATTAGTGGAAGTTTACTGTGGAGAATTTATTGGTAATAATTTTTTTAAAGACGATTATATTCGAATCTTTACTTAAAAAAATTTGTAATAATTTTAAAATTATTTTTATTTTTTTAATAACAATTTTTATAATTAGTGTCTTATGTGATATATAATAACAATTATAAATAGAATTATCATTATATATCATATATAATAATTATAAATTATAAATGAATCATAATGATGCAAAATAACATACAATAACAATTATGTTTATAATATGTTTAAATTTTTAATGATAATTATTTTATAATAATTGTTGGTTATTTATAGAACTATTATAATATGTGATTGGGTATTTTCAAGGAGTGCTAGAAATAGAAAATTTTTCCCATATAATGGGAGACAAATCAACCATATAAGAGAATATGACATTATCTTTAACCTAAAACCCTTCAAGTTTAGGTTATGAGTTTTTTTTAACTTATAAATTACTCAACTTCCTCTTTTCTACAAAATATGAGACTTCAAACTCCCACTTGAATTCTTAACAATATATCTCTTAAGTGTGATTTTCTTTCACATTGATATATCACCTTCTCAAGCAAAAACATTTTTTATAAATGAATATCAAGTAGTGACTTTATTTGTACCAGTGTTCAACATAATAGGATTCGTTTGACTGAAAACCTTGTCAAAAAGACTTATGTTACTAATTTAATTATTACAAGAAGTAGTAAGAAGATGATTGACCAGTGTAAAAAACAAATGGAAAATTTCTTTGAAATGAAAAACCTTTGAAAGATGACATTCTTTCTTGGTTTGTAAGTACAACAAAAGCAAAAGGAAATATTTGTGTACCAAGAAAAGTATGTAAAGAAAGTTCTTATGAAATTCAACACGGAAAAGTGCAATTCAATTGCAACTCCTATGAACCAAAAAGATGGAGCTGAAAAGGTTGAAGAAAAGTTGTTCAAAAGCTTAATAGGATGCTTGATGTATTTAACAACTACCATTATGCATTTAGTGAGTTTGTTATCAAGGCATATGCATGGTGCTAGTGATGTTCATTTTCAGGCAACAAAAAGAATTCTCCTATATGTAAGGTACAATTGACTATGGGATAAGGTTCAATAAAGTTGAAAGTTTCAATTTTCATGGTAGGATGCATTGATGACACGAGAAACACCTCTGGTTACTGTTTTGCTCTTGGTTTTGTAGTTTTTTCATGGTGTTAAAAAAAACAAGAATATAGCCTAATAAATTGCGGAAGCATAGTATGTTGCTCCTAATGTAAATCAAACTCTCAGGATAAGAAAAACCATGACAAATTTGCATACAAAACAAGATAGCATAAATGTTGACTATTAATTTTAAGAAGACAAATAATATATTATTAATAAATAATAAATAAATTTGAAATGATAAAAAAGATAAAAATATGTAAGGATAAAATTATAAAAATATATATATAAATATATTTATTTATTATTAAGTTTGAAAGTATCAAAATTATAAATATATATAAAAGTTACAAAATTTTAAGAGAGTTTAAGTTCCTTTCAATTCTCAAAAAGATCCTCAGTAATAATAAATATATCTTTGTAAATAATCACAATTTCATTTGCCAATAATCCAATTTTTCATCACAAAACAAAACATTTTAGGATAAAACTTTTTCATCTTAGAGAGGTTAAAGAGATGGACAAGTGAAGCTAATCTATTGCAAAACAGGAAATCAAGTAGTCGATATCCTAACCAAGTCAGTTCCAAAATCCAGATTTGAATTCTTGAGGCAAAAGCTTGGAGTTTGCGGTTTCAAAATCAATGAGGAATGTTGATTGAATGACTATTGAAAATTAACTGTTGGTCAAAGAAAGTGGGCAACCAACTTTCTCATTTGCACCGAAAGCACGGAAGAAAAGGGTGGCTGCCAATTTTTTATTCAAGCATGAGGTGCCCACGAGACATATTTTATGGTAATGCACAATACCAATTTTTGCTATAAATTGGTCTTCTTCCTGCAAGCATAAACATTCCATCCCACACAAAAATATTACTTCTCTTAGAGAAGAAAGAGTGGCACCAGCGAGAGACAGAAAAACTAGAGAGTTTTAGTTTAGCTTCTGGGTGTAATTGGGTTGTGAGTGTTTTGAGAGTGTTTTGTAAACACTTGTGTATTTTTCTTTTCTCCTAGTAAGAGATCTGCAGTAGTCCGGAGACGTAGGCATTATTGGCCGAACTCCGTTATCAATTGGTGTGTGAAATTATTCCGCTTTTATTTCACTTTCACAAATCTGACCATATGGGAAGATTCAGCATATTTTTCCCAACAACTGGTATCAGAGCTGGTTGTTAGTTCTGTAATTTTTGTGGTGTTACTATTCATATGAATAGTAAGTTACTATTCCGTGAATAGTGAAAACGTGAATAGTGCAAATTTTGTAGGAGCTACAAATTTGCCCGCAGTCGTGTTCTGAAACACGGTAGCTCACAGGAATTGTCAGAAACGATCCAGCAGATAAGTCAGATCAGAGTTGGAGTGATGGCTGCAGACGAAGGAAAAATGAAAATTGAAAGGTTCGACGATACAGACTTTGGCTTCTGGAAGATGCAGATAGAGGATTATCTGTATCAGAAGAAGATGCATCAACCACTCACAGGGGAGAAGCCAGAAACCATGAAAGAGGAAGAATGAAGTCTCCTTGATAGACAGACTCTTGGAGTTATTCATCTAACATTATCCCGTAATGTTGCTTTTAACATTGCGAAAGAAAAGACGACATCAGATCTCATGAAGACTCTTTCCAACATGTACGAGAAACCATCAGCCTCAAACAAAGTTCACTTGATGAGGCGATTGTTCAACCTGCGGATGTCTGAAGGTGCTTCGGTGGCAAATCATCTCAATGAACTCAACACTGTAACAACCCAGTTGAGTTCTATTGACATCAAATTCGATGATGAAGTACAGACTTTAATACTTTTGTCTTCCCTACCAGAGAGTTGGAATGCTATGGTCATAGCTGTGAGTAGCTCATCGGGAAACAATAAGTTAAGATTTAATGATGTTCAAAATTTGGTTCTCAACGAAGAGATCCGGTGGAGAGAGTCAGGTGAAGCATCAACCTCTTCATTATTGCATACAGAGTCAAGAGGATGAAGTTCAACCAAAGAAATTAGACATGGAAAATCAAAGGACAGGCGGTCCAAGTCCAGAAATCATCGTAGTTCCCACAACTCAAAGTCGATCGAATGTTGGAATTGTGGGAAGACCGGACACTTCAGAAACCAGTGCAAGAGTGCACAGAAGAATCAAGGAGCAAAGGATGAAGCAAACGTTGCCTCCACCTCAGGAAAAGATGAGACGTTGATATGCTCTCTTGAAGGCAGGGAGGAGTCTTGGGTGTTAGACTCCGGAGCATCTTTTCATGCTACCTCACAGAAGGAACTGTTGGAGAATTATGTTCCTGGAAACCTTGGTAAGGTTTACCTTGGTAATGAACAGTCATGTGAGATTGTAGGCAAAAGTGCAGTAAGGATTAAGCTGAATGGGTCTGTATGGGAATTGAAAAATGTCAGACATATTCCCGACCTGACAAAGAGCTTAATCCCAGTAGGTCAGATAGCTAGTGAAGGCTATACGACAATCTTCCACGGTGATGAATGGAAGATCTCAAAAGGTGCAATGACGATTGCTCGAGGCAAAAAGAGTGGAACTCTCTACAAGACTGCAGGAGCATGTCATTTGATTGCAGTTGCAGCAAATGAAAATTCCAACATATGGCACCAAAGACTTGGACATATGAGTGAGAAAGGAATGAAGGTCATGCACTCGAGAGGAAAATTACCAGGTCTTCAGTCAGTAGATATTGACATGTGTGAAGACCGCATACTTGGAAAGCGGAAGAGAGTTAGCTTTCAGACAAGTAAAAGAACCCTAAAGAAAGAGAAGCTTGAGCTCATCCACTCTGATGTTTGGGGTCCAACGACTGTCCCATCCGTTGGTGGGAAGCATTACTTCGTGACTTTCATTGATGATCATTCCGAAAGGTATGAGTTTACTTTCTAAAATATAAGTCGGAAGTATTTGAAGCTTTCAAGATTTGGAAAGCTATGGTGGAAAATGAGACGAGATTGAAGATTAAGAAGCTCGAGATCCGACAATGGTGGTGAATATGTAGACACCAGATTCAAGAAGTTTTGCTATGATCACGTAATCGAATGGAGAGAACCGTGCCGGTACGCCTCAACACAATGGTGCAGTCGAGCGTATGAATCGAACGTTGACTGAAAGGGCCGAAGCATGCGTGTGCAGTCAGGCTTACCAAAGCAGCTTTGGGCGAAGTAGTCAACACGACGAGCTTACTTGATCAACCGAAGTCCATCGGTACCATTGGAGCACAAGATACCAGAAGAGGTATGGAGCGGAAAAGAGGTAAAACTCTAAGAGTTTTTGGTTGTGTAGCATATGCGCATATCAGTGATCAAGGCAGAAACAAACTTGATCAAAAATCAAAGAAATGTACTTTCCTTGGTTATGGTGAAGATGAGTTTGGCTACCGCATATGGGATGATGAAAACAAAAATATGATCCGCAGCAGAGACGTAATCTTCAATGAAAGAGTGATGTACAAGGACAAGCATAATACAGGTGCCAGCAACTCAGAAGCGAGTGGACCAGTTTATGCAGAAGTGGAAGATATCCCAGAAAGTCCTATAATGAGGAGTCCTCAGCCAAAGGAATCAGTTGAAGAACCTGATGTGCAAGCAGAACCTCCTACTCCAACTCCTGTATTGAGAAGGTCTTCTCGACCTCATGTGCCTAATAGGAGATACATGGACTACATGTTGTTGACTGATGGAGGGGAGCCTGAAGATTATACGGAAGCTTGTCAAGCCACGGATGCTAGCAAGTGGGAGCTTGCCATGAAAGACGAGATGAAGTCTTTGATCTCAAATCAGACATGGGAACTAGTCAAGTTACCTATGGGAAAGAAAACACTTCACAACAAATGGGTGTATCGAGTGAAGGAAGACCATGATGGTTCTAAGAGATACAAAGCTCGATCGGTCGTCAAAGGATTTCAAGCAGAAAGAAGGAGTCGACTACACCGAAATCTTTGCTCCAGCTTGTAAAGCTCAATACTATCGGGATTGTGTTAAGTATTGTGGCTAGTGAGGAGCTCTATCTAGAGCAATTAGATGTGAAGACCGCATTTTTTCATGGAGATTTAGATGAGGAGATCTACATGCACCAGCCTGAAGGTTTTTCAGAAGGAAAGAAGAACTTGGTGTGCAGATTGAAGAAGAGTCCGTATGGCCCGAAACAAGCTCCAAGACAAGTGGTATAAGAAGTTCGAAAGCTTCATGCACAAGGAGAGTTTCCGAAGTGTAACGCTGATCACCGTTGTTTCTTCAAGAGGTATAAGTCCAGTTATATCATTTTGCTACTTTATGTTGATGATATGCTAGTAACGAGGTTCGAGATATGAATGGGATCATAAACTTAAAGAAGCAAGCTTGTCAAAAGAATTTGACATGAAGGACTTAGGCCCAAGCAAAGAAGATTCTTGGAATGCAAATCACGAGAGATAAGCAAAAAGGAGTTTTGCAGTTATCTCAAGCGGATTACATCAACCGTGTTTTGCGGAGATTCAACATGGACAATGCCAAACCAGTCAATACACCTTTGGCTTGCCATTTTTGTCTATCCAAGGATCAGTCTCCTCAAACGAAGGAAGAAGAAGAGTTAATGACTAACATTCAGTATGCTTCGAGCCATTGGAAGTTTGATGTACGCGATGGTCCATGCGAGGCCAGACATTGGCCATGCAAGTGGGAGTTGTAAGCAGATTCATGTCAAATCCAGGAAAAGCTCATTGGGAAGCGAGTCAAATGGATTCCGAGGTATCTACGAGGCACAACGAAAGATGTCTCGTATTTTAGAAAATGAGATCTAAAATTGCAGGGCTACGTAGATGCGGACTTTGGAGGTGAAGTTGATCACCAAAGAAGCACCACCGGGTATGTGTTCACTGTTGGAACTACAACTGTTAGTTGGATGTCGCGGATACAGAAGATTGTTGCTTTATCCATTACAGAGGCTGAGTATGTAGCAGTGACAGAAGTCAGTAAAGAATTGATATGGCTTCAAGGATTGTTGGCAGAGTTGAGATTCATTCAAGAAAGGAGTGTTTTGCACAGTGATAGTCAGAGTGCAATACATCTGGCAAAAAATTCAGCATTTCACTCCAGGACCAAACACATCGACATATGTTATCATTTCATCAGATCTCTACTTGAGGATGAGATGCTAACATTAAAGAAAATTGTGGGAAGCAAGAACCCAGCAGATATGCTAACAAAGGTGGTGACTATTGACAAACTGAAGTTGTGCTCAACTTCAGTTAGCTTACAAGGATAACAGACAAGAGAAGACTACTATTGATCAAGGTGTGAGGACAGATTGAAATCGATCCTCAAGTGGGAGATTGTTGGTCAAAGAAAGTGGGCAACCAACTTTCTCATTTGCACCGAAAGCACGGAAGAAAAGGGTGGCTGCCAATTTTTTATTCAAGCATGAGGTGCCCACGAGACATATTTTTTGGTAATGCACAGTACCAATTTTTGCTATAAATTGGTCTTCTTCCTGCAAGCATAAGCATTCCATCCCACACAAAAATATTACTTCTCTTAGAGAAGAAAGAGTGACACCAGCGAGAGGCAGAAAAACTAGAGAGTTTTAGTATAGCTTCTGGGTGTAATTGGGTTGTGAGTGTTTTGAGAGTGTTTTGTAAACACTTGTGTATTTTTCTTTTCTCCTAGTAAGAGATCTGCAGTAGTCTGGAGACGTAGGCATTATTGGCCGAACTCCGTTATCAATTGGTGTGTGAAATTATTCCGCTTTTATTTCCCTTTCACAAATTTGACCATATGGGAAGATTCAACATATTTTTCCCAACATTAAGAAACTCAAAATCAGATTTTATGCTATACTTTAGGAAAATAAAAGTCATATTGACCGATAGAATAAAGTTGTTTTATCTCGTATTTTGTAGTTTGTTACTTATTATGCTAACATTTTTCTTTCAGTTATTTGTTATATAAGAACTTGCCATGATAAAACATATTCTCCAAAAATAGTTCCACTCACTTCAGTAATCTATATTTTTCAAATAAGCAACAAAGAATCAGAATTATATTTTAAAAATAGTAGTGCTGGTAAAAAGAACATTTCTTCTAATTTATACATTTATTTTATATACAGAGAGAGATTGAACTTGATAAATAAATATAAGGGTCGAACCTGATATGCTCCCACCATATGGATTACAATGAAAACATTGCCAAGGGCGACCAACCAGTATGGCTCATAAAATCCAAAGCCAGTGAGGATGTTCCCAGGTGTGTTATCTCCGAAAGCACCATACCCAAGTCCACCGCATAGCACGAAGAGTAATGTCATTGTTGTGATTCCATACAGATTGGCGCTTTTCATCTGTTTGTTTTCTGGTGGATAAGACTTCAATGTGTCCTAAATAATATGCATGCAAGCAAATCAATATATAATCAAATTTAATGGAATCGCTTCTTTCTATATAGATTTTCATAGTATAATAATTATAGTTTAGTTTAATAATGTGTTCTTACTCACTTACCATTATATCATAAATAACAGTAGCAAAAGAGGAAGCAAGCGCAATGTTTCCTAAAGCTTTGAAAACGTTCCAAACTTTTTCTGATTCAGATAGGTCTGGTCCTACTTTCTTTCCAAATAAACCTGTTGGTTGCCCTTTACCTGTTCATACACCAAAATGTTTCCACATTTAAGTTGTTTGGACACTGTTATACTAATTGAAGGAAAACTATAACTATTTCTATACTAGGACTAATTTATGGAATAATTCTCTGCCGCTCATTTTCATTTATCAAAACGGTTTATGTACAACCCAATCATTGGTTGTTTGAACACTGCTGTAACAGAATTAGGAAACCTGATACCATTGCATAAATGTAAAAATCTACTAAACAGTTATAACAATAGACTTCTGTAAACATCTTCTTTCTTGAAATATGAATGTAATGGACCATTGTTAGCCAAACATAGTCCTGTAGGGTGATGGGCCTCTTGGTAGTCCTTCTGGATCATGCGTTGTGGGTTGGATAGCTAACATAAGTCGTAATTCCTAGTTAGAATAACATTATACAAAGAATCTTTTGTATAAAACACTCATGTGTACTGCAGAATCTCCAAGAAAGAAATTGGTGGAAAACCTCGAGCAAGTTAGTGGCATTCTTTGGAAATATATAGTATCAAAATTAAAATCTAGGAATTAATATTGGAAATCTTTTGGAAAAAAATATAGGGGAAGGTTATACCTTGGATCAACACTGCCAGAGAAAGCCCGCTTCCAATGAAAGCATAACCAAAAGAGGTAGCGGCAGCAAGGGTTGAAAGCCAAGTTAACTTGTTAAAATTCGGGATTTGAGACAATAAAACTTGCCCAATCCCAAAAGCAATCATATAGGGATTGTTTGAAAACTTGCAATAAGCATCATGGCCGTTTCTGTGAAAACAAATGGCTTTCTTTATAGCCCTGTATGACACAATCAGAGTTATTCAGACGCCGTCATCGCATTAGCACATGATTAGTATCATTGTGAACAATCAAGCAATACAAATAGATGTAATTAAGTAATGAATGTAATAAAACAAAATAACTTACACCATGCTTATAGAACTAGTAATAGCGTAGCCCACAGTAATCCCAGCGAGTTTCCCATACAGTACCACTCCGCAAATCACGTGCATTGTTCCACCTAATTTATTAAATGGAAATATAGAACTAATCAAAGATTTAAAATAGGAAAGTAATGAATTTATGTACATGATGATTTAATTTATGCACAAGACTTGCCAAGGAAGTAGATTATATAAATTTATAGTTTATGATACCAAGGTAAGACTCAACGGCTTGCATGTAAGTGTAGTTTCTCTTGCCAGTGACTGGGTCAGGATATCTGTAGCAATCAGCTATAAGACTGTAAGTGTACAAAGAAATGAAGGCAAATGTGATCATAACGCCTATGCCAGCAATCCATCCAAGTTGGGCCATGGCCCATGCCAGAGCCAGCACCCCTGCTCCTACAACCACCGTTACAATGTGCGTCGTAGCGGTGAAAACGTTCCCTGCAAGCAACCATGACAATCCACGTAAACTTTTCAGCTTTTTCTGGTGCAGGTGAAACAATGAGAGAATATGATTCATTACTTGAAAAAAAAGAACGAAAGAAAGAAAGAAAATACTTTATCCATTTCTCCAGAGTGCGACTAGACACCTATTTCTGGTGGTGTCAAATCATATTTTGAGGGAGATGCTCCAAAATTGAACTTATATGATAAAACTTGTTAAAAACAGTTTTTATTTGTTGAAAAATCTTCAAATTCTTTTATTCACGTTTCTTTGTAATCGAATCACAAATTATTAATAATATTATTTTTATCAAATGATGATATAATATGAAACAATATTTTAAAGGACAGTATCTATGCTCATAAGAAAAATCAAAACATTGGAAGGAACAATAAATAAAATCAATTTTGACTAATTGTTGACTAATTATTTAGACGCCCAAACTTTTTGAGTTAAATGAATGTAACCTTGACGACGAATTTTCCAACCCTTGGTCAAATCGAACACGTGACTACATTTTTCTTTCACACTAAAAAAGTTTACACTTAGCCCATCTTAAAAAATATTAAATAATTGATTAGCGTTATAAACGCCAAACACTTCACTTCTTTTAAAACATAACTTAATCAACTTAATATATGCTTAGCCCAAAAATGTTTCATATGACAATCCAATATATTTTTGTCTTCCCTCTAATGTTTGAATAAATAAAAAATAGTACTGATATTTTGACAACCGTAAACTATAAAACTCTTCAAATAAATCACTTTTATTAATATAATAATCTATAGACTGATTTAATAAAAATAAAAATAAAATAAAACTATTATTATAATATTAAAACAGAGTTGTTTACAGGAGTTGTATGGATTTGGTTGTCAAAGTATCATTTTCCATTAAAAAATTGAATAATTTGGTCAGAAAATGAAGGGGCATAATAAACAAGTGAACAGAAACCACAATTTCATACTGTTTCTTGTACATGACTTAGAGAACTGTTCATTAAGAAAGATATGATTTAAATTTCTCCGTCTTAAGAAAAAAACCATTCATTCCTTTTTACACCAGATTGAATATTTTTAAAAATACTCATTCCAAAATAGGAACCGACGGGTGAAATTTTTCAATGGATAGAAAGAAATACAGGCAAAATATCCGTAAACTTAGACTTGTCAATTTCTTTCTGAAATGGAGTGAATGATTTGGGCAACACAGAAGAATACGCGTTTTTTTTATAGGTGGTGATTAAAAATGGGCAAAAGATTTTCTGGCTAATTTGCTAAAAGTGCGTTGGCTTCTTTATTTTCACACTTTATGTCTAACTATAAAGATAAAACTTTGCACGTGGTTGGTAAATTTGATTAGCTGTCTCGTTGGACCAGCTTTCCAAATACTCCTCCCACAGTCGATTCGTTGTACCAGTTTCCTAAAAGTAAAATTCAATCCAACTCGTATTACATAGTAAGTAGTATGTTTTATTTGTCTTTTCTTGGTGAATTTATTTCACATGAATTTGAACACTTTTAGTTGTTCTTAGCTGTTAGCATTAGAGGCATAATTTGTTACATATGTCAAAGAACATGTGAGCAGCCCAAAAACTTCAATATTCAAAATTTTGTTTTTTAGTATTTTACTTCTTAGTTTATGAAAAAGAAAAAAATAATTTGAATTAAAGTTTTATAATAAAATAAACTTCAACTATCTTAATATTATTTAATATAAAATTATTTTAAAAATATCTTCATATTTAAATATGGCCACCATTCTCACTAAATATCATGAAATGACGAAAGACAATTAAAAAAAACTGTTTTATTCTATTGAATAAAAAATAATACATGAATTTAATTAACATTTTAAATCATGTACGAAAGAAAAAAATGAAGAAGTTAGTTTAAAACATCTTGAAAAGAGTTTTTAGTCAGAATTGTTTAAAAATAAAATTAAATATTTTATTATGAATTTTAAAATTTAATTGCTTAAAATTTGTTTTGAATTACTTATACAAGTAACTTTCATCCAAATTTTAAGCAACTTCCATCGTTCTTAAGAATGAAAAATAAAATATATCGGTACCAACTCTCTTTCGAATAGCTCTTAAGATGGGTGAGCGGTGCGCAGTGCACAGTGTTTTGCTTTTCTAGATGGTAGAGGTTTGAATTGGATAACATTAGATAACGAATTTGATTCCAAAATCGAAGGTCTGTACTGTCTCAGTTTTTAATTTAATCTGAGAGTGATGAAGACAGACGAAAGATGAATTGATGTGTCAAGTATACATTAAAACAGGCAAATGAAGAAGCAATAAAAGAGACGAGGAATGTGCGGAAGGAATACCGAGTTTATGGAGAAAATGTAGTTAAAATTTGGGTAGATTCGAATATTTAGGGAACGATTGACTGAAAAAAGAGAGAGAGAAAGTGTGTGAATTAACTTTTTATTTTAGATCCAAAATTCTATCATCACTCCCTTTTTCTCACTGTTTCTTCTGATTCAAGTACTGCACTTAACACTCCATTCTTTCACTGTCAAACTTAATACTACAAAAATGGCGTTCTCTTGCATAATAAAAGTATCTTCAATTCCAAGAATCTTACCCTTGCATATAGACACGCGTTAAGGGAATATCTCAAATAACGTGTACTGATCTAGTATATATATCATTCATGTGGAAAATCTTCTGACACCATCAAGAGCCCTCAAATATTCATGACATACAAAAAACAAAGCCATTTTCCACGTCTAATTAATATTCCAAACACGGTAGATCGATCGAAAACGTAAATCACACGGTTTTTAATTGACGTTTTTGTCTTATTATTACGGAAATTTCTTTCCAGTGACATCAACACGCAAACATGTAAAATCAAGAGCGTTTAGTGTAGATTTTCGCATCACAATAACTGTGAAGAAACTGAATAAAACGATGTGAAACATGAAGGGGAAAGAAAAATAGACAAAAGAAAAGCAAATATACTAACCAGTTCTTTTGACTTTGCCATCGTCATCGAGCGACGGGTCTCTTACAGGAAACCCTTTGCCGGTTTCAACGTCCATTTCGGGATCCCTAGTAACTCGCAAGCCTCTGCAGAAAAGTTGAGAAGCAAAAGAGTGAAGAAAGACGAGTATAGAGAGAGAACACCCACTAAGTTTATATAAGCCGGTTTGGAAGCAAAACAAGTGCTTAAATTGTAACCGCAATGCTTTTGCATGACATTTGGCGAGAATTATTCGCCATCGCTTCCCTCTTACCCGATTCTCATAATTCTCGTTACTGTTGTTCCTATTTGTATATTATTATTTTTTAAATTTATATCGCATTTTTAAATATTATGCATATAATAAATTCAAATAATAATAGCTGTACAATCATTAAAAAAAAACTCTAATAAAGATGTCTCCATTCAATTTACCGTGTTTAGATGTATTTATTGTATTAAACACGTATTTAATGCACTATAAAAAAATAAAAATTTATCCGCAGAAAATTTTAGACAAAAATAAATCCATAAAAAAAATTTATTACTACGGATAATCCATCGGTGATGTAATAGTAACAAGTAAATATTATTTTTATTATTTATGGACAAATCCGTAAGAAAATCCATGAAAAAAATATCAATATATTAATTATTTATATAATAAATAATAATGTAATAGTTATGTAATTATAAATATTAATATTTTAATTAATAAATATTAATATATTGACTATTTGTATAATAAATATCAATACATAAATTATTGAATTAATAAATATTAATCTTTTAAATATTTAATAAATATTAATATATTAACTATTTAAAAAAACTATTAATATATTAATTGCTTGATAAATATTAATAGAAATTTATTAATTATTAATTATTAATATTTTTTATTTAATGAATAAATCTACTTATTAATTATTTAACTATAGTTATTAATTTAATAAATAATTAATATATCTAATAAATAAAATTAAAAGTATAATACTAATTTATATTTATATGTAGCTATTATTAATATTTTAATCATATTTATTTCTACTTAATTTTATAAAGTTTCTTCCGTTCCTATTAGGCCTCGTACATCGATAGAGATGAAACCCTTGATCTGTTGTTGCCAATGCTCTCAAGCTTCCGACGAGCCTAACAAAACCATAGACAGTGTCACCTCATTCACTTAAAACACAAAAAGGTTTGAGAATATGATTTTAATTTTTCTTTTTCACTTTATAGTTCTCTTCATTTTCACTCAGTCACTTACTCAAAGCATATAAAATATCTTTGTTACCTCACTCAAATTTCTTTTTTCTCAAAACTCATTGAATGTAAATTGTATTTTCGAATTCTGTAAGTGTGTGTGTTTTATTTTTCATTAAAACTCATTTAAATAGAAAAATAACATTAAAAAATAGTCTTTGGTCATTAATATTTTCATAGAGAAAAAATCATAATGTATTTAAAAACATTTATTATTCAAATTTGAACTGTCATAATTGATTATGTTACTAGTATAATCAATTATGACAAAGAAAATTATTTTTCCATTTCGATGCATCATAATTGATTATGACAGGTAAAAAATATCTTGTTACAAAATTTTATCACATTTGTGCTTTGAAGGTTTATGCATAATATTACTTCATCAACTTGTACCTTCATATCCAGTATTCTAAGACTCTATCTAGTCTTCAAGAATCATCTTAGACTTACTTAAATCTTGAATAGAATCTTTATCAAATCATATCTTGGGCTTGCTTGAGTCTTGAATGTTGTTGACTTGAATCATAATCAAAATCAACTCTTGAGAATGTAGAGACATGTTTCATATTGTCATCAATCTCCCCTTCATTGCTTTCAATCTCCCATTTTTTTATGATGATCAAAGAAACACCTGAAATGAATTAAAATGTTTGACTTTATATAGCCAACTCAAGATTAGTAAAATATAGTGTAGCATAGATTAACACAATATATTTAAACTCCCTCTAAATATATTAATAACAAAGTTCCCCCTAACTCATCTAAGAAAAACTTCTCTTAACTCCCCTTATTTAATTCAGAATTAGGAATGAATTTCATACAAATTTTAATTCATAAAAAATCTCCCCTTGTTTCATTGATAATCATAACAAAATTAGTTCAAGTGAAAAAAAATCTCCCCTGTTTCATTGATAAAAAAATATTATAAGAGAAAAAAATCTGCTCCTGTTTCACACAGATTAATATCATCAAAATCTCTCCTTGTTTTATTGATAATTATGAAAAATATTGCAATAGAAATTAAGCACAAATTTGCACAGATTAGCACATAAACCAAGACAGAAGATAATGCATTACAAAGTGTCATAGAGAAGAACATCATAATAAGGAGGTAATATCTAGGATACCCAAGACAAATGAAGAGAGAGAAAGATAGAGGAATGAAATAATTGCAGAGATAATGGAATGGAATGCAGTAGTTTCCCCTAATTGCATTCTTCTTATTGAGACAACTTTCAAATTCAAATTTCAAATTTCAAATTTATATTCCAATTCAAATTCAAAAATCTAAAACTGCAAAAATTTCAAATTTCAAAATCTCAAACTGCAAAATTTCAAATTTTAAAAATCTCAAACTTTCAAATTTCAAACTTTAATAATTTCAAATTTTCATAAATTTAGATTTTCAAAATTCTCAAATTTTCAAAATTAAGACTTTCAAATTTCAAAATTTTTAAATTTCAAAATTGGTCAACAATCGAATTTATGTGACAGAAAAGTGCAGATATTCAATGCAGAGTCGTGAGAGACAATAATAAACTTATCTTTGTAATATTTCCTTGTTCATCTAGCTTATTCCTGTACACCCATTTAGCTCCAATAACCTGCATTGATTTCTTATCCTTGATAATTACCTGCAACATCAACATACAAATCTAGGTACCCTTTAATTATTTTTGGGTCCTTAAAAATGTTAGTAGAATCACAAGTCTCTGTCAAAAGATTAAGGATAAAATAATAGAACTATGATATAATAATCTATTATCACAACACCTTCATAATCAATATAATTGATTATGATAGCAAGAACTTTTTTTCCTGAAAATTCATAATCTCTTAGATGCTCAAACTATTATCTAGACATGTATAAATGTTTTGTTTCTTTAGGCACCCATTCATATTTTTCATTAGATATGCCAAAATATTTTATGTAACATCTATTTGATGTATGACCTAATTTCATGCAATAAAAACATGTTGGTTTTCTTTGAAAAGGTCTAAATGAGTTTCTTAAAGTTCTTAAAACTTGTTTCTCATCTGTTTTCCTTGACTTTTTCACAAAAATAGTTTTATAAGGTTCTAGACTTTCCTTGGGTTTGTAACCAAGTTCAGCTTTGCTAGAGTCCACTCTTTGATAACCTAACATAGAATCAAGATTTGCAGAAAATTTAGAAAAATCACTCATTATTTTCTCTAACTTGAAAACCTCATCTTTCAAATGATTACAATTTTCGCAAGGTTTAACAACTTCTTTATTTTTATACATAGTTTTAAATTTTTCAACATCTTTCTTTAAACACTCATTTTCTTCTTCAAGAATACTAACGGTATTTTCTAATGCATGAAACTTTTGTTTAAGTGCAGTATATTTCTTAGCTTGTCTTTCAAGATGTTCAAACATTTCTTGATAGGCTCCAAACAACTCATCATATGCATTTGAGAATTTTGTGCTACTTACTTGTGATGAGGTTTCTTGTGATGAGACCTCATCATCACTTTTTGCCATCAAGCAAATGTTTGCTTTTTCTTCTCCATCACTGCTTTTGAAAGAACTCTCTTGTGTTGTGGAAGAATCATTATTCTCCCAAGCAATATAAGCTTTGCATTTTTTTATAGATATCATTCTTCTCTTTCTTCTTCTCTTTCATATTTTTCTTCTCTTTCTTAAGTTCCAGACAATCTGGTTTAATATGGTCAAGCTTTCCACATCCATAACACTCATACCTATTGGTTTTCTCTTTTCTTTGTTATCTCTTTTTCCTAATCTTCATAAAATGAGAAAATTGTTTAGCTAAAAGAGATATATTGGAATCCAAAAACTTACTTTCATTTTCGCTTTCATTTTGTGGAGATTTTTCTGCTTTTAGAGCTATCGTCTTGGCTTGATTCTGTTCACCATTCTTTATCTTTGTAGCTCTATCTCATGTTCTCACAACTTTTCAAATAGAGTAGCAATATTCATTTTTGTGAGATCCTTTGATTCCGTAATAGTAGTGACCTTTGATTGTCAATTCTTGTATAAGGATTTCAAGATCTTTGTGTTCAACTCCTCATTATCAAAACTCTTTTCTAATGCTTTCAAGTGATTTACTATATGTGTTAAACGTGTCTAGAAATCTGTGATACTTTCATTCTGCTGCATTTAAAACAATCCATACTCCTGGATGAGTGTGTTCTTACATGTTCGCTTTACTTCATTTGTTCCTTCATGTGTCACTTCAAGAGTGTCCTATATTTCTTTTGTTGTCTTGCATTGTGAGACCCTGAAAAATTCATTATGAGTTAAGGCAAAAACAATAGCATTTCGGGCTCTTACATTATAATGGACACACTTGTTTTCATCCGACGTCCATTGATCAAAAGTCTTTGGAACAACTTCAGATTTTGTTGTTCTCATCGGAATATAGGACTGTTGAGTACAACATCCCAAACACCATAATCTAGTGTTTGTAAAAATATTTCCATTCTCGCTTTCCAAAACTGATAGTCTTCTCCTTCAAATAGTGGTGATCTGTTTATTGAGGCTCCTTCCCTGTAAACCTGATTCTGCATAGACATCTTGACTTGTTTAGAAATATCTTATCTAACCAAGCTCTGATACCACTTGTTAGACAAATGACATCTAGAGGGGGGGTGTGAATAGATGTACAAATTAAAATAGATGCCAAATTAAAAATTTATTTTAAAATGTCCAATATTTATTAATTCAATTTTAATTATCAAATTAAACAAAGATAAAGCGAAAACAATATAATCAGAGAGATAAAATATCAACAAGATAGAGAAAGATCGAGATAAAAATAAGGGGTGTAAGGAGAGTAATGCAGTAAAAAAGAGATAAGAAAAAGAGAAGAGCACACATTGGTTTATACTGGTTCGGGTATAGTCAACCCTACATCTAGTTCTTAGTCAACTCTTAATACAAGAGTGACCCCAATTCACTATCTTTTAAATTCAGTTCACAAATTACAATCAACTCAGCAAAAAGTAAACTAATTCAAAAGACAATCACCTTCTTAGAAATTCACTAAGGATGAACACCTCCATTCTTAGAAATTTACTAAGGATGAACACCTCCCTAGAATCTCCTAGGGATGAAAACACCTCCTTAGAATCCCACTAAGGATGAACACCTCCCTAAAATTCTACTAGAGATGAACACCTCTTCTTAACAAATCAAAGGATGAAAACACCTCCCTGAATAAATCGAAGGGATAAACAGTTTCCACATAGGAAACCCTAAAAATAACGTAACAGAATGACAATGACTACTTAAATCCTAAACAGGGAATTTAAGAATCAACCATTTAAGCCCACAAAGGATGAAGGTAATAAAATAAGAACAGTTATACCTAGGTAATGGAGACAACAAATTGTAGAAGCTTGTAGAATGTCAATCTCCAAGAACAAGTGTGATTAACAATGAAAACTTAGTAGACAATGGAGAAGAGGATTTTGGTAAAATATCTTTGTGGCAATGGAGAAGAGGCACTTGAGGGGGAGATGTTAAATAGTGTGAGTTTGAAGTCAAATATTAGGTAGAAATGGGAAAGTTGAGTAACTTATAAGTGAGAAAGACCCATAACCTATTGCCTTAAGGTTTTGGGTTGAGAGTGATGTCATATTTGTAAGAATTAATGGTTGAGTTCAAGAGGGGGGGGGGGTGAATTGAACTTTTGAAATCTTTTTCGAAAAACACTATTTCTTTTGGAAGAATGGTTAATCTTTATCCAATCTTTTATTAGGCAGATTTGGTTTTAAACAAAGCAAGAATATAAACAAGAAATGAAAAGAGATGAAAGCAGAAATTCAACACAAGAGTTTACACTGGTTCACTCTTTCCAAGAGCTACATCCAGTTCTTGACAAATCTGCCAAGTTCCACTAATTCCAAGTGAAAAATACAAACCAGTAGATATACACCAATCTACCCTAAGAACTATCTTACAACACCACAAGATAGACTCTTGAATTAACCACCCAGTAACCAAACCCAGTTACTGTAACCAGTGCAGATTCAAACTCAATCTACACAATTAAACTTTGTACAAGTATATGAAAAGAATAAACCTGGACTGCAGCTTTAACAATATAGAAGTCCAGAAGCAATTTTCCTAACTCAGAACTTTCTCTCTTGATGATCTTTCAACAATCTTGATCTAAACACCTTATGATATGAAAAGTTTATGAATGCTCAGAGAAAGACACGGATATGAGAGCTCTAAGATTACTTTCAAATGTTTTCCAAATTGTGTTTTCAAAAGAGAAATCAAAACTGTATTTATAGAGTAAAAGAGAGAGACTGATAGATTCAATCGATTTAAAATGACGTTTCAATCGATTGATTTCATTTAAAACTCATTCAATCGGTTAATTTGAGCTTTCAATGGATTGAAACAGTTTAGAAAAAAATGGTAGCTCTCTGTTTCAACAGATTAAAATATATTTCAACAGATTGAAATCCTGTGATACTTTAGAAGGAAAAAATGATTTCTCTGTTTCAACAGATTAAAACTTATTTCAACAGATTGAAATCATGTGATACTTTAGAATGAAAAAATGATCTCTCTGTTTCAACAGATTAAAACTTATTTCAACAGATTGAAATTGTGAAACCTTTATGTAGACCCCAAATCTTGCCCGCCCTCATAATAAAGACCAGAAGACCTTCTATTCAAAGATGGATGAAGCCTAAAAAGCCACTAGGAGAGACTATTAGGCCCCATACTAGGATAGGAGGGATTTTTGGCATGTAAATAAGGATTTTCGCCTTTTAGGGTTGAGACCGCCGTCTCGCCTTGCGAAAATGACAAGACCGCCGTCTCGTTTGGCGAGATGGCCGTCTCGACCTGACAGGCGCGAATCCCTATAAATAGCCGCGCCATTCCCCTCATTTCACACAGTTCTTCCATTCTCTCTCTAGTCACATCCTCAAATTCTCTTTCTAGAACCCCTCTGAAGCATTTTCAGAGTTTATGAGAGTTTCTAAGAGTTTTTAGAGTGTTTTTGAGAGTTTTTCGGCGCTGTAAAGAGTGAAGGGCTGCCAAAATGCACCCAAATTAATAGAAAGCTTGCCTCGGAGGTTTCTACACACTCTCTCTCTCCTTTACCGCTTTATTTTTAATTGTGCAATAGATATTAGGGCCATGTAGTCGTAATTTTAAATTCTGAAAATAAAGGGTAAAAGCGTATTTTCATCGGTTTATTTATTCAAAGTAGCTGGCCTATCATAAGGAACCCGAAAGGGGCGTCGTAAGGGAACTAACACTTCCCTTATGCGTAACTAACTCCCTTACCCAACTCTGGTTCTAATGACCAAAGTTGGTTTTTTCGAAAAACCAATCTCTTTTTACTCCTTTTCCGATGTTTCTGGTAAAAACATTGGTGACGACTCCAGAAGAACTCTTCAAAATTAGTTCTTGGGTTAGCCCGGTTATCGGACAATCCAAGAGCGCCTTTTCGAAAACCTCACCCCTAGGTTCAGCCCGGTTATCGGACAACCTAAAGGCGTTGTAACCACACCAATAAAAACGCGAAAATTTGAAAAGTCGAAACCATCGCGTCGCTTTGACCGCCTCGTTTTGACGGCAGCGACAGATGGTGACTCCGCTGGGGAAGCCTAGAGAGTTGATCTCATTTAGTGATGGGCCAGCTTTAAATAAATAAATCAAGAAAATTACGCTTTTACCCTACCTTGTATTATAACATGTTTTAATGCTTGGCTTTAATAACTGTTGTCTGTTTATACTTACGCAACTGTTTGAAATACAAAATGTACACAAACCCTTGCACACTACAGTTCCCTCTATACGAGGGGGCAAGTGAGAAATCCATAGGGAGTGGGTGGCAGGTACGGTTCGCTGTAGTGATGGCCTTGTGCCCACCAGTGTGATTGGAAACCACCACTCAAGGTGATAACCTTCCTCTTTTGGCACAAAGATTGACTATGGCCTTAGTGCTAAGCATGGTCGGAAGGCTGGAGAGTGGGGACCCTATAATGGGGGCACCTTGGGAGCCTTAGCCTTGGTGAGAACAGTTAGAACTTACCTTCGCCAAAGCACTTTTCTGCAGGAAAACCCTACCTCGTGATTAAAATGACTTCTCGCCTGTTCGTGGATGATTGAATTGTGTGTACATCTGTTTGTTGCATTTGTCTGTTGCATAGCATAACCAAACAACAGAAAAATCACAAGAAACATTTTTTCGCAATAAACACCCCTATCTCGGACAATCTGCCTTTTAGCTAGCCTGGTTTCAGGTTCTTTGTAAGCTAAGTAGTCACGCAGTCCGACAGAAGAGACAGAGGACAATAAATAACTCTTTCGCATAAAGCCATTTTTTATCTCGGACAGTCTGCCTTTTAGCTAGCCTGGTTTCAGGTTCTTTGTAAGCTAAGTAGTCACGCAGTCCGACAGAAGAGATAAAAGGCTATAAAATAAAATAAAAATCCAATAAAAAAAATTTTCGATTCCATAAATGGGACCTTGTTCAAAAATATTAAACTCATTCATATAGGTAGTTTATTTTTCAAAAAAAAAAACGCAAATATCATACAAAACATGATAAATAAAAATAAACACTCACATTCATTCAATAAGCATCATTTTCATAAAACATGCATTTTGGTTTTAGAAAATGGAGGGGACTAGTAGACAATTGAAGAAGGTGGACATTCCCCGATACCATACTGAGAAATTGGAACGGCTTTGCGCGGTAATGCCACCAGAGGTCCGCTCTGACTTTGAAAAATCATATGGACGGATTCTCAACCTGCTGAAGATCTGTGGCGATCAAGTTTTCGTCAGGGTATTAGTTCACTTCTGGAACTCCAGTCTGTGCTGTTTCGAATTTCCGCAGTTTGATATGGTGCCCACCTTGGAGGAGTACGAAGTCATGCTGAAATGGCCCAAATCAGCCGGGGTCCATATCTGCCACGGGGCATATACTCTTGCAGCACAAGTCGCTGCCATCATCCAACTACCTTTCCGGCAGACTACCCTGATAGAAAAAGGGAACATCAGGGGTTGGAAAGTCTCAATGTTAGAAGATCATCTGTCTGATTTGGCTGAAAGGACAGAATGAGTCGCTTTTAACAAAACCCTGACCTTAATCATATTTGGAACGATCTTGTTTCCCTTCCACCTCGACACAGTGGATCAAGCCGTCATGGACGCCTTCTTCGCCTGGGACATGAACTCGAAGAGCCCCTTGCCTGCAATTCTTGCCAACACCTTGCTCTCGGTGGAATTCTGCCACCAGAAGCAAGGAAAAACACTTCGTTGTTGCTCTTCACTGCTCTTTGTGTGGGGCATTACACATTTTTACGCCTCTAGTCACATGGGGATGTTCCCCGATCCTTTGAGGAGCTTCTCCAAAATTCCTCTCCAATGACGCTTAACCTCAGAGTGGAAGGACGAGTTGGAACAATGGGACGCCAACAATTTATCCTGGGTCTGCCCTTGGTTCCGACCCGGTCCAGTCCTCATTAGATGTGGAGACTATCCGAACGTACCCTTGATAGGACTCAGGGGTTGCATAGCCTACTCACCTAGAGTAGCTATGAGGCAGCTCATGAGAACTCAAACTACAATTTCTCGAGGGGAACTCGGAGGACTATGTTTCTTCGGAGACCCATGCACAATCACCAACTCACTAGCCGTGAGAAAAGCATGGGAAAAACCAGTCTTAGTGGGAGATAGAGAGCTAGGAAAAGCTCGAGTAGCTGTCTCCGATGACTATGAGATATGGAGAAAAAGAAGAGGGATGTCTCAACCATCCACCTCACTCATTACAAGCGTCAATAGTGAAGAGCTGCAAGCTCAAGTCGATGCCTTGACCTAGAGGATAGAAATCATGGGATTCCAGATGAGGGCCCTTGAAGAAAGAGAGCAAGAATCTATTCTCACCATTGATGGTCTGCAAAGGCAATGCAAGAAAAAGGATCATGAAATAGAGCGCCTCAAGGACCAGTGTGCTTACTCTAATGAGCAAGCTATCCGAGCATCCAAAGCTGCCAGAACCAGCTCGGATAGCCAACTTCAAGAAATAACCGCCAAGTCAGCACGCCTTGAGGCTGAATCAGCAAAACAGGCCCAGACGATCAAGGAGTTGTTGCAAGAACTCACCAAGACTTGGTCAGAAATACGCCAAGAGCGGGAGGCCAATCAGAGACTCAACAAAAGTCTCGCTGAGCTACGTTGCAAAGAGAGAGATGGGCTAGCTCAGTACGGCCAAGTACTACAAGAAAAGGACCGAGCCCTTGCAAAACTCGATGAACTGCAAGCCTTGGTCGTCCATCAAGAGACGAAGATCAAAGAGGCTCAAAAGTACAGCGAAGATATGAGTCAGGCGGTCCAGAAGCAAAGCGAAGCACTTGCTCGTCACGTCGGGGAAGCCGAAAGGGAATTACATAGAGATCAAGACCCGCCTGTGGGTTTCTTTAGGCTTTTCCGTTTCTGTCAAAAGTTGCTTCGTAGTATGGAGTAGGGGAATGTACACCTTTCAACGGATAAATGAAATTTTTCTTTATTCAACAATTGTCTACTTGCATGCATATCATTCATCTGCATATTTAATTTCCCCTCCTTCACTCTTAATAAATAAGATAATAAAAAGGAAGGATTAACTAACACGTCTTCCAAATCAGAAGAATGGAGAGAAAACCACTCCTAATCAAGCTTTCCCCAACGGTTGACTCGCACAAGAGGAAAATAAGCCTCGACCGTTGGTCCTCAAAAATAAGGAAGAGGGGGCGAGGACACCAGTGCGACTATTTATGCCACGTCCTTTCCCCTACGAGTCAAATAAAGTTGTACCGTGGAGATATGAAGAAAATTCACCAATAAAAGAGGATATCACGAATATAGCCGGCATTGGAGGCATGAGTAGAAGCGGAAGAGTCTACTCCCCCAAGGACTCACAAGAAGATGTCCCAAAAAATAAAGGAAAAAAATAAAAAGACCGAAGAAAAAGAAAATAAGGAATTCAAGGAGGAGACAAAGGAATTATTCCAGTTTATAAGGCAAAGTGAGTATTCCATTATAGACCAGCTCAATCACACACCTGCAAAAATAACATTATTATCTCTAATGATGAGCTCGGAACCGCACAGAAACACCCTGCTGAAGGTCTTTAGCGAAACGCATTTACCTCACTCCATATCCCAAGAAAAAGTTGAGAGGATCGTCGGTCACATCATGACAAGCGATCACCTCACCTTCACAGAGGAAGAACTCCCCCTCAAGGGATCTAACCATAACAAGCCCTTGCACATTTCAATCAAGTGCAAGGAGTACCTCATCGCCAAAGTTCTTGTGGATAACGGGTCATCCTTGAACGTGATGCCCAAGTGCACACTAGACAAGTTAACTATCCAAGGAACCCGTCTGCGCCCAAGCAGCACCATCGTTCGAGCCTTCGACGGATGAAAACGAGAAGTGGTGGGAGAAGTTAATTTGCCAATTCAGGTTGGACCCACTATCTTCAACGTCGATATCCATGTAATGGATATTACTCCAGCATACAGTTGTCTCCTCGGCAGGCCTTGGATTCATGACGCTAAGGCAGTACCTTCGATGCTCTACCAAAAAGTCAAGTTCATAATGGATGACAAATTGGTCACGGTCCAAGCAGAAGATGATATCGTGATCAGTGGACCGTCCACCCAACCTTATGTGGATGCGGCTGAAGAGGCCCTTGAAACATCTTTTCAAGCGCTCGAAATTGCCAGTATAGAAAGACTTCCCAAAAACACAAAGGTAGCCCGCATGATGATGAAGCATGGTTACCATCCTGGCTAAGGACTGTGGGCAGATTCCCAAGGCATAAGGGAACCCCCAGAATTCAAAGACAATCCTTTCAAGCATGGCCTAGGATATGACCCTACTAAGGGCCTAATAGAAAGAGGAAAAGGGAAGTCCCCCCTCTGCACACTCAAGCAAATTTTCCGAAGTGGAGGGGTGCAAGCGTCAAGAGCTACCCTAGTCATTAGGAAATCTTTTTCTTCATTTAAGGGATGTAAACCCCATGATTGTTAGAGATTATCCCCCGGGGCTAGCTCGACCCCCGGGCATTTTAGGGCACATATTCCCTTATTAATTAATAAAGAATAATTTTTACTATCTGCTTCTTTTCTTGCTATTCATGACTAGGCCTCACAATAACCTGGTCTAAGTAAACGGAAAAAGAAAAAGAAGAATAAAAAGCGCGTCCAAATAACCAAAATTCACCATTGCCATTACAATCAAGCTAGTTAATTAGAAGCACCAAATAAGGCTTTACCTCACCATAAAGAAAGTCATGCTTCGCCAATATTGTGAACAAAAAAAATAAATACATAAA